>JAVFHW010070948.1:0-35648 GCA_032159205.1 Eurystomus glaucurus suahelicus
AAAAAAAAGAAAAGTTTGGAAAGTGGCACTATTATTATTTGAACAGGCAAGTTACCATTTCAAAGCTCCTAACTATGTTCAGAAACAAATATGGCTTAAGTATATTTTTTATCACGTTTAACTCAGCCAGAGTTAAAAGCATGAAAGTGAGTTAGTTTGTGCTAGAATTACAGGATAACACATCTCTACATCTCTCAAAGTTTTTTAACGCTGGTCACAAACATATTTTGCTCTTAAGTCTATAGGGGTAGTTGTATTGCTGGCCTCTTATGACAGACCTCTACTGACAATCTATAATTATTTTATCTAAAAGTTTCTGTGTGCACCTGGCACCCACAGCGCTAGGGTTTGTAGTAACTCTGTTTCCACTGAAGTCAGTAAGAGTTTCATTGCCTATTTCTCTCAGTGAAAGTATTTAAAGAAACACTTTGGTCTATCTCCTAAGTACTGAATGACAATTAGACAAGATAAGTAAAGGAAAAAATACATAACTGTAGCAGCATCAGCAGCCAAGCATTTTTAGTTACATCTTTCAAACTTAGGGGCAAAAGAAAAATATGCCTAATGAATAATATCCCACTACTTGGAAATTTTGAGCAATTTTTGGTGCACAAAGTCCTTTGCATTACTCTGGTTTCATAAGACGTTTTAAATGAGTTTCAAATTGTGTAATGTTTCCTGAAGCATGAAAACACTTTTAAGTCTAAGTTACTATGTAACTTACACACTCAACAAATTATTTTTTAATTAATAAATTTATTAATACCTTAATATTATAAATCCATTATCAACACCAAGATTTCATAATTTCAGCATGCTAGAGGTAATGCCTGGAGATAGTCCCACTTATTTTTACCATAAATCATCCTGAAAGTGCTTCTATTTTCTAAGCCAACAAATTCAGAGACAAAGCTACCATACCTGTCTGTTATTTGAAATAAGTATTTTAAAAATTCCTCTACTTTCTTAAAGTATACTGAAAGAAAGCAGGAATGCAAGAACATTCACAACAGCGACCAACACTGGACTTAGCTACGTGGAGACAGCTGTATTGAAAATACAGTATTAGGCTGATTTTAATCTCAAAGCTTCAGTTTCTTGAGTTTTTACCTATGAATGTAGCAGCTGGGTTCTGTTAAATCTCTGGTTTTTATAATTTATTTTCACCTGAACCCAGCAACAAAAGAAAGAGTTTCAAAATCAACTTTTGTGGAAGGCTGTACAGTAAGCAGAAGTCCAGAAATACTCAGCGTATGCTATAATATATAACCAAATAAAAAAAAAAAAAAAAAGAAAAAAAGAAAAAAAAAGCGTTGTAAATTCATTTTTTACTCCATTGTTTTGTTTGGCTTCCCACAAAACCTTATGCAAAAATGAAAATGGTTGTCTTGAAACATTTGTAGGAACTTGTTCCTTTCATGAAATAAACCTTTCTCAAAACTACAATGTCATTTGTCATAGCAAACTGCCACTCTGCCATTCTGGCAAATGGCCCAGTCTTTGCTCTCCTTGTCTGTCCACCTGACGCCATTGCAAAATATTGCTACAATGATGGGCCATTCATATTCATAATCTTGCCTCCAAGGCTCCTCCCCCAATTTACAATCAAAACATTCACTACTCCCTTATATGACAAATTAAATTCTTAATAATAATTACTCCAAATGAGTGTTTTCTAGATGCTGTTCTGAAGAGCGTAGTGTGAAGCCTGTTGGCACTCCACTTTTATGTGCTAGGAGCTGGAGATGTTAGCAGAATGCATGTGATACTGGAAGGATCTTGTCAGCCAAGTTTGGCCACAAAACAAAGATGCAGAAAATACCTCTCATGTAACTCCTTTGACTCTTAATCCCTTGATGAAGTGACCTTCACACTGGCTTACAGACAGGCTTTCAAAGCACGTATTTGCCTAAAAATGTTTCAGGTTTCGCTTATGTATAACATTCAAGGGGAGGGGAACATGGTGTGTTAACTATTTGTAGGAAGGTCTAGAGTACAGCATGTTTTTAAATAAAATGCCCACAATGTTTTCAAACAATTCAGTATTTCCCACTAAACGTTTTCAAATACACATGTGGGTATTCCAGTGAAGGATTCTACCCTGGGGGCCAAATTGAATGCTGCAGCAAATACATGGTATCTCTGGTTTTATGGCTATGTTCGAAGTAATTTTAAGGAAAATATTTATGGTTCTTTGTTGGGGTTTGTTGTTGTTGTTGTTGTTTGGTTTCTTAAGTATAGATCCTATGATCTGTTAAACTTAGCCTATTTTAATAATAAGAAACCAGGATACCTACTTAGATTCTCAGTCTTCAATCCTCCATTTCCCTATGCATCTTCCACGTGTAGTCTCTCAATCTGCAGTTATGAGGCATAATCCCATACAAGTACAGTATTAAGTTCCATATTAAACCTGTCAGTGGAGGGCAAAAAGGATTAGACTGCTGTAATTCAGCGAAGATTCAGTGAATGTGTCACTTTAAAGCATGCCAGGTTTGATATGAATAGTTACTTACAATTTCAGTGTTATTACTTACCTAAGTATTAATTACCTACTGAGAAAAAATAAAAAAGAGGAGTTATCCCACAGAAGTAGCCTGAGTTTTAGTGTGGTCATTTTTAAGTAAATTTGCAAAGGTGCGCAAAGAGGGCTAAGGATAAACCCCATTACTGAATAAATGGATTTGTACATTTTATACTTGCATACAGCTTGTTAAATGTAACTTTTCACTTCTTAGCCTCAAGATCCAATGGCTGCTTTAGAGCTGCTGACTGCTAGTACCTGGGAAAGATGCTAAATATCCTGCTTACTTGTACAATATGGGGCAATGTTTAAGAGAAAACTATGTATATGGTACAATATTGCAAAACTGAGAATATACCAAAACATTTTTAGCTAAAGACTATGTAGAAGATACCACTGAGGCAAAAAATGTTAAAGGAGGATTAAGCTAATGGTGCCTTAAAATCCTAGTAGAAAACAAGGTACTGGAGGGGAAAAAATGAAGTTTCCCAGTTTTTCAAACATTTCCGTATCCTTGAAAGACATTTTTTTCATCACTTATTTCGTCCACCTGTCCACTTCTTTCATTTCTTGCATTTGTAATTTTAAGCTGATGATCTGTTCCATTGTCTCAATATCATTTCCCATTTCTCTTCTCTATGAATATGCATTTTTGCTTTTCTATAGCTTCTATTCAGTGTCAGGACTGTGTCTTAGAGTTTCACTGAAGAAATTTTCACATTCAGTTGTTCATCTTTATTTTATGAACTTTTTTCCAAAGCTTTACTTTGCCAAAAATCTTTTCTCCTTCCTCCATGGGACACCCGAGAGTCTTCATTCCTCATAGGTCTTCATTCCTCTACCCAAGATGTAGCTCTCTACATATTAAAACCATAACAATACTATTCATTTGCATAATCTCTCTTTCTCCCAGGTTACCTTCATGATTTTTCAGTATAATTGAACATGCCTATCCCCTACCCCATCCAATGCCATCTACTCACTGGATGCACTGAAATGGCCTTTTATGTCAGTGATGTTACTTTCACATTAATATAATACCTTTCTTTCTCTTCTCCAATATCACTACTAGTTCCCTCTTTCATCCTCAGCTTCTATTTAGTACTATTTAGTACTGCCTCAAGTTTTACCCCCAGTCCCTCTTCAAAACAGTGATATTTATTCAGCCTCTCTGTTTCTCCTTCTCTCATTCTCCTTTAATACTCTGCAAGATGGGTTTTAGCTCTCCTCACCAGTGAAATGACTCTTACTAATGACATTTTACAGAGATACAGTAAATAATTTAGGGGCAATGTTAATAATGCACAGAAAAGGAAAGAACTTAAGAGATACAGTAAAAGAGAAGTTTTCAGCAGAGAACCACAACAAGATTGAGAGATAAAAATACATTTTTCCTTATTATTTACTGTCCATAGAAAAAGACTCATATTCCAAGACTAATACATAAAGGGAAATGAGAATAAGTCTGATGCTCAATAAATGAAGAACTGAAAAGTGGGAAAGGTTTATAAAATGGATCAGGATAAAGTTACAGAGGAAGATCCTAAACAAAATTAAGTGGACTTTTCTTTCTAAAGCTTGAAAAGAATGAAGAGTGACTAACAGCCTCAAGAAGGGCTTATGGTTTCATAGTACTTAGGATAAGACAGGCAGCCAGAGAGCATTATGCACTTTGAGAACTTCCTATTTTTTAAGTCAATTGTTTTCTCAGATACCACACACACTTGGACTGACAGCAAAAGTAGTCTGTCGCTTCATCAGCGCAAATTGAAGCAGCTTGATTTAAAATGCAATGTTTCCAGTGGTAATTCATGTATTTGAAACCTGCGTATAATTCTGCTCGGATTTTGCCTCTGCTTGGGGCTAATGAAATGCAAAGTGTGTACAAACTGTTTTGTATAGCACAGGGATCGTAAAGCAGAGCTGCTCAAGTACTTTCCAACATTATATATTGAAGAACTTACTTTTCTAGGAGGAAAATGAATATATTTTCCATGAGAAAAAAATGGAAACTACTGCTCTGGAAATGAAAGTGGAGCTTATAACAGCGTCCTGCAAAAACTGCCAAAGCTGAACCAAGTTGCCTGCTCCTGAAAAGATGAAAGGCAAGGAGCTTGAGTGGACTGATTCAATCTTTCACCATCAATAAAGCTAGAAAATTCCTGCCAATATCTATCTAGCTACTAATTAGAGTTTTCCAGGTTGCCAGCCAGAAAACCAAGCAGGTTGTTTTACCAGAATAAGAGTTTTCCTTCAAGTTCCTTTCCATTAAAAATTTAGTAGATCTTTCTGGCCAAGGGCTGGTATAATTCCCTCCACTCTTCTTTTTTAAAAAGTATTCTTTCCACTTTTCAGCCTTCTAGAGATAGTAATGTTTCTTTTCCAGCATAAGAATGGGTTAACAAAAGAATAGGATGCTTATCACATGTTTGCTTTAAATTGCCTCCAAATAAAACAGAAACAAGAATCCCTCCTAATGTCAGCAAATGAAAGCCACTGAAAATCTATGTTCTTTTTGTAAGTTACAAATGAAATGTATGCAGCGATGGCACGATTTGCCATACTTCCTGAATTAGATGTCCCTTTTTTTCCCATACACACATGAGAAAACTAAAAATACTAAATGTCTTCAATAAGCATTCTTTGTGTAGAAATTTTTGGTTCAGATTTAGGCCTTTTTGCTCTCTTCTTCATTCCCCAAAATATTGATCATACCATGTCACATGTGAACTCATGAGAAGTGACGTGAAATTACTTAATCCCTTGATGTGTCACCTAGCTGGCTTGGAAAATAAGCTTTGTCTCACATACTTACTTACAACTTACTTAACCAAGCTGCATAAAAAACAAACATTTTTAAAAGTTCTGTGAGGTGGACAGAATGCTAAGGAAGTGCTTGCTGATATTTACAAAATTTTGAATGTTGTGTTTCCTGATGAAGTGCCTTGTGAATGGGCAGTCTGCAGAAATTTCATTACTCTAGAATAGAAGGTCTAATTCTGAAGTTTTTAACCAATGGCTGTTTTCAGGTTTCTCAATAATTGTATAGGTAATATAGATTTATTTCACATAAATATGTTATGTCAGTTTAATTACGTTAAAGTAAAAAAAAAAAAAAAAATAACTTTGTACACTTAGAAACTCTTATTTTACTTGAAATCAAGTTCATTTCAGTTAAGGATTGAATTGGCATTGCCAAAACCAAATCCAGTTTAAACCAATCTGAGAAGATCTATGCAGACACACATGATTATCAGTTAGGAAATAAGTACTGCTGAAAATAAGAATGCAGAAAAATCCTAGCATATCTATCATGCGAATTAGCTAATTGGAGTGAAGACCACTCTTCTGTCAAGAAGCTGGGCTCTGAGGTATATTAAATGCACGCAACAATTTTTTAGGCAATACATGAAGTGGTAAGGGACCTAAAATCCTTTGTCTACAGCCTTGCTCTATGAAGAATAGGAATCACCACTATCTTTATTCTTCCACTACTTCTTGATTCTGGGATAGGAAACAGTCAAGGTCACACACACTGTTTTTCTGACTGTTGTCTACTATCAGCTTACTTGATATTCATGTAGGTTCTGGGTAGCCTCTCTCCCAGAACTTATATTTGTAAGTGAAAGGACCTTTTATTGACTAAAAAGCTTTGGGAAACCCCATTCTCTCTATCAACAGAACTAGGATCCAAACTTACACTGAGCCTGCATGGAGGTGATCTAAAATTTCACAGAGATGTCTTACTACAGCTCATTGACTCTAAAACCTGTAGCTGCTGACCAGATGGCAGTACTGCAGATAGTCTTATTTTTCTCTTTATCTGAAAATTTACCATTTTGCTCTGGAAGCAAGTCTTCTTACCACCTGTGGTGTAGTTTTTGTTGAAGCTTGAGCACAAAGTCTTTTTCACCTAAATCTTCTCTGAGTAAGCATATACTTTTGACAAAAGATAAACTATGCTCCTAACCAGGGCTAACTAAAAACACTGAAATCAGTGAAATCACATCAGCCAGCAGTGCAGACACCATCATGTTAAACTGTATAACAGGGCAACAAATAATGAATTTAAAACAGGGCTACTAATATAAGTTTGTTTTCTCTTCACTCCTCTACTAACCTGATCCAAGTTAAGGGCAATTTTTTTTACTTTTACTTTCAGTGACGGCAGTCAGCAGTAACACAGCAATAGTATCTGGGAGCTTCTTTGTCATTATGCAGCATATCCATCTCCCACATCACAGCTACATGCTGCACATCATTA
The DNA here is from genome assembly GCA_032159205.1 of Eurystomus glaucurus suahelicus. Classification (NCBI taxonomy): domain Eukaryota; kingdom Metazoa; phylum Chordata; class Aves; order Coraciiformes; family Coraciidae; genus Eurystomus; species Eurystomus glaucurus. The sequence goes on from JAVFHW010070948.1 coordinate 6,789, forward strand.
ATAAGATCTACAGTTCCGTTAACATCTCCACAAACCTACCAGAGGAAATGCAAAAACATTCATTTTAATCCCCTGAGAAACATTTTATTGCAATCTGTTCTCAGGTGGGGTTCTGAGCTACTGCTCGGGAATAAATCCTAACTAGCTCTGATTTTTTTTTCAGACCATATTATTAATGCATATTAATGTAGTTAGTTTACTCCTTTCTGACAAGATGTTTTGTGGAAAAGATTTTGAAGGAGTTATATAATAATCTTGATTATTTTAAATGTTTCTATGCTAATAGTTCTTAAACACTTCTTTTTAGGAAGTCAGTTATGAGAATGGCAAATAGTAAATAAGATTTTCTCAAGCTGTAAACATTTTAAACTTCTATTGTCACTTCATGTGATGGCTGAAACTACCATCTGTTTTTCTGTTTTTTATTGCTTATGCTTATGCTTATGCATCACTCCTTACAACAGTGACAGTGAGAGAGATGATTTCCTAGAAACAGTTTTTCTGACACAGCTCCATTAGATAGATCTGTGAACTGAGTTTATCCTTTCAGCACTACAACATTAATTAACATATCCTTGTTTTGTGGCAAGTGTTGCTACTGTGCCTTCACAAATAGCCTCCAAGCCTCTAAGAACCACTTCATGGAAACCACATCTGTATTTTGTAAAGGCTGAATTTGACTTAACTTCCAAAGAAAATCACATGCCAGAGAAAGCAGGAGAAAATTATCTTCTGAAGTCTACCTTAGTTCCCTCACAGCATAGCAATTGAGACAAATCTGGCCTCCAACAATGCTAAACTTCAGTGAAGCAACTCACCTTAGAAACTATTCAGCAGACCATGTTGTCTAACACATCTTTTGGCAGGAGTATAGTCAGCTTGCCACCACGTTACTTCAGTAGAAGCAATCTAAATTCTCCCAACCAAAAACACTATTTTATTTTAAGCCACTTGCATCAGTCAAGACAACACAAGTCCTACTGTGTCAACCTGCACAGCACAACCAAGACAAGTTCACTTGGAGCCAAATATTTCAGTCAAAACTTCCCAAACATGTCTAGAGCAGACAGAGTGCTCCAAACTGTACTGTCATGGCATATTGTGTTTTTTTTGAGGAGAATTAATCAACAGAATCAGAGTCACAAAGGTCAGATGGGGCCTCTGGTGGATTAAGAACTTAATGACACAAAGATAACATTGCTGTGCAGTTAGTGCTGCATCTGAACACTGTGAGCAGTCCCACCACTCCCCTAAACTACAGACTTGAGCATACTGAGAGAAATAACACATATGACAAAAGTTCAAAAACCCACCCCCTGGAGCAGAACAGGCACACAAAGGCAGGCTACGCCACAGTCACTGGATTGCTAAAAGCATGTCCCCACAACCCTGCAGAAGACAGAAAGCATGTTGCTTTCTTTCTCCCTGTGCCCAGTAGGCAGAAGCAATGGGAGAATTTGAGGCAGAGGCTAACAGTAGTGTGCTACCCGCAGCCTGGGGTAGCTGCAGAATCACATCTAGGGAAAAAATCCTCATATAAAGAGCAAACATTCTTATGACCTCACTAGTTTCCATACTAATACACTAAGCATTCAGGAAATTTTTGTTTATTTTCTAAGGTTTTGGTGTGGATTCATTAATTAACCCAGTACATTCGCTAATGAATATTTTAATAGTGTTAATATGCTGCATATGCAAATTGAGTCTACAGAGTGTTATGTGGAAAAGAACTACTTCAACGTTTGATTGATTTTGTGATGCATGTTTTGTTTTGCCATTCTTTCCCTCCCTCTAGATCAGGCAGGTGGCTTTCCAGTAATAATCACGGCCTTAACCAAAGTCATTGTAGAGGACGATTTTACATGGGCAGTGAAGGTTAAGTATTTTTAAAATGTAAACAAAATGAATTTTTTAAAGCTTCAAAATAGCTTTGGATTCAGAAAGCCCTTTACAATCCATGCACAGTTCTCTTTATGAAAAGATGCTCTTAAGCTATACAGACTTCTCATTTGTCAGTTCAGAGATTTCTCTGTCTCCTCTGCCACATAGTCTGTATAATTTAAGGTGACTCACTGTACAGGAAAGTTCACCTTCCATTAAAATGTTTTCTTTAGTAAGCACTCTCCTGGAAGTGCTGTAGTGTAAACATGAGTGGCTACGAATACGAACATTTATTAAATAGTGCTGATGAATTTTTCAATACCTAAGGGAAAGCAATTCACAGCTCAATCATTCAGACCATTTTAAGTGCTGCACAGGACAATTCTACTACATCTTCCATTAATATTTAATTGCCCATTTTATTCTGTTTACCTTTTTGGTTAATATATAATTTAAAGCCCTTCTACTAAAAAGGAGGGGGAAAAAAAGAGAACAACTGTTAGCCTGCTTTTAACAAATCTCTGGTGAGAGCTTTTCCTTCATTTAAAATTCATTGCAAAGGATTTTTATTTATCAGTAATACAAACCCCAGGTAGTAAAGCAAAACTTGGAAGCAACTGTTGCATAACCATCCTGACATTGACTTATATTTGACTGACACAAGTTTCTGATTGGCAGCCTTTGACAAAGCACCCCAGCAGCCTGAGATGATGCCACATGGGCAAGGAAGGAAGTAAAAAAAAAAAAACAGTGTGACAAAAGCCACTTCTGTTGTACGAGGTTATTTCACAGGAAGTAATATGGAAAGGAAAAAGGGATTGAAAAATGTAATGAAGACACTTTGTTCACATTTACAAAAATTAGGAACATTTACAGCTGGATATATTACACTGTGGTGTTTAGGAGAAAAACTGCTAGATTAATAGGCCTGAAAATATTTGGGTACTGTAAACTGGATATGAAAGCAACAATCACTGAGATCTTGGTCTTCATTGCCAGTGATTGGGATATCACAGCTTATCACAATCAGGAATCTCATAGGGAATTATAGATTTATTAATAGCAGTAGCAGAGCTTCTTTTCATTTTGGAACAAAATTAATAGCAGCAGTATTTGCTCTTCAGTTATTATTTTGCTAATAACATGCCAACTCACATGGCCTTAAATACTGATATAAGTGACGTTCTGAACTCTTCAGAGGCTGTAGGTTTGATCTTCCACTTTCCATAGTCTTTAACATATGTAAAACACATTAGGAGTTTCCAGCCTAAGATACTGTATCACTTTTACCACTTCCTGCCCTAAGGTAAGGTCTGTGGTTTGTGGAACTCCAGACACACTTAGATAGATACCTTGTTGTGTTCCTTTGGCTTTCCACAAGGAACACTGCATAACTACAGAACAGACAAACACCATTTGCTCTGACAAATAAAGAAATCATTGTATTGCTTACCAGATTCACAGCCCTTTCGTAGTCTCTACTCATATAGCAAACAGGTTAGTTAAAATTATTCTGTATTTATACTTACATGTATAAGATGGATAGACGAAAGTAGATACACAGATGCATGTGTACATTCATAGAATAGTACATATACACACACATACATATACATATATATGCATATATTTGTATATACACATTATTTCTTCAACATAGAGAGCCACTATTCAAAGGGACTTACTTTCAACTGTTACAGAAATAGTTGAGAGATGTTGAGGTGCTGGAACAGGTCCAGAGAAGAGCAACCAAGATGGTGAGGGGGCTGGAGAACTTGTCTTATGAGGAGCGGCTGAGGGAACTGGGACTGTTTAGTCTAGAGAAGACAAGCTGAGGGGACACCTTATTGTTCTCTACAGGTACCTGAAAGGAGGTTGTAGAGAGGTGGGTATTGGTCTCTTCTCCCAATTAACTAGTGATAGGACAAGAGAAAATGGCCTCAAGTTGTACGAGAGGAGGTTTAGATTGGATATTAGAAAAAATTCATTTACTGAAAGAGCGGTTAGGCATTGAAACAGGCTGCCCAGGGAAGTAGTGGAGTCACCACCCCTGGAGGTATTAAAAAAAATATGTAAAGGTGGCACCTCATGACACGGTTTAGTTGACATGGTAGTGCTAGGTTGATGGTTGAACTTGATGATCTTAGAGGACTTTTCCAACCTTATTTATTCTATGTTTCTTTGATTCTATAATTCTAGATATTACTGTGTGTGCTCTGAGTTTCGCTTAGCTTTGTCTTTCAAAACCTGGTTACCAGGGTAAGGCCAGCAAGGGTATCATCTGTTCTGTCCTTGCAGAAAGTTATTTCTGTTTTTTTTACCTGAGATAGGTCATGTCAACTCATAGACCAAAAATCTGTTTAATATGGTGAAGAATGCAAGAAAAGATAAAGATATTGGCCATGCTGCATTTTCTACTGATGTAATAAAACGAAGATGATTAATATATTTTCATGTACATAACTTCCACCTGTATCTAAGTTAAATTAGGGACAGAGGATGCATGCAATAAAAGATCAGAGGCAGAATCCTGGCTTATTCAAATATTGAGAACTTTTTATAAGAATAAACAAACAATTAATTAAAAGAATTAAATTTCTTAGGTTTTTAGCTCTCTCCTTTTCATTTTCTTCTCCAATCACTCTGGGTATATCTACATAGTATAATAGTAGATCATGGAAGTAGATGTAGATGAGGTACTAGAAAGCTGGTGCATTAAGCAAGAATTTTGTATGAGTCAAATGTGCCTTACTTTTCAGCATTAAGTATAAAATGAAAGACTGGTATATTCATATTCACAAGATTAGAACTTAAATAACACCCTGATAAAAGAAACAAAAAGAACGAACAGTGTAAAAGAGGAGATCCATAATCTTCAAAGAGGAAACATATCTAGAACAATGCCTAAAACCGGAAATTGTTTAGATTTGCTTCTAGTACATGTTCATCAACCTTTGGAACAGACTAGGTATAATCAATAGCATCATCTGTGACCTCACTTCTTAGAGCTGAAATCGTAAGGTAACAGTGTAAGACTGCGACTTCACATGTGAACTAGCTAAGAATAATTAGCACTTCTATCTGCAGTAATGCCTGGGCAAGGACAACATTGGCAGGAAGTCTCCATGTTTATCATGCTTTATCATAGCCTAGAAAAGTAAACAAAGTCTGGCTGAAGTTTAAGGAAAAATATTGCTATTAAAAGCAAGACAACACACATGCATACACCCTTTCTCTAATCTTAACGAGATATTTTGTGTCTTCAGGACTTCCATACATCAAAGTTTCAGACAGTTGCAAGGCCAAGAAACAGTAATTTCCTCATTAAAAATCCCAGCCATGAGGATGTTTCCTGCTCTGCATGATCAATGTGCTGTGGCATGCTTGCTGAGAGCCTCTCTCCACTACTGCCGTTTCCCTTGACCTCCAGGAAAACAATACGTGGTGCCTACTTCTACTTCATCTCTTCGACGTGTTTTGAGCTTGTTGCACAGAGTGTCAACCACTTGCCAGTCTCGTTTTTCCTATCACCCCACCTAAAACACTAGTGTTCTGGAAAATTAAGATCATGCTATTTGAATTATAAGCCTATCCTGTCTGAACTGATGAAAATAATACTTAGGCTATAGACTCACCTGATGAAATAAAGTATGGTTTTATTAGTAGTTTTGTTATAGCCTGCAAATATAGAAGACCTTTTGTTGTTTTGGGTTGAGCCAATGAATTCATAGAATCTACTTAGTCACCCAAGGAGCAGAGTCTTTCTAGTTTGGTATCCGGATGTTTTTCTAAGTTTACCTGAACAGATAGACACTTCATGTTATTGGTCTTCCTGCTGTCTAGGGTTACCTACAAACTGAGGCAAGGAGAAATAGGGGAAGATTCATTCTTTTGGTTTGATGTATCTCCATTTGTGGTTTATTAGATGATCAAAATATTTTTGACTGTTGTCTTCCAATTTTTTATTAGATTGTACATTGCTAGTCACAGAGATGTTTAAAATATATTTCTAGTGACTGTCTGTGTTTCATGTTCCCTCAAACTTCCTCTCCAGACTTAGCATATCATTAGTTAAATATAGTCTATTCATACCATTCTCCTATTAAATTCATTCAAATTCTACACTTTTGCTGACCCCAAACGGGATGCATCATTGCTTTTTTAATATCTGTAAAGTCTGCTGCAAGTATTTTTTAATATTGCTGACATTTTCAGTTGGTTGTCTCTAATTTCCTTGTCATTAGTAGATATTTGATTATCAAACCTCACAGTTTTACTGATAGGTAGTCTGTACCAATAAAACCTTTTACTTCTGGGATTGAGACTGTGCTTCATTCAGCACTCGTTACATAAGCGCAAGGTCTTAATTTTTATCACATGCTTATAATTTTTTAGAATTTCTCTAGTCACTTCCATGGATTAGATGGAAACTACTAGTACAAAGTTCAAGCACAGTACTAGAGGTTTAGTCTACAAGAAGATCATTTAGGTCAGTTCTGCCATGCTGCACAACCTTAGCTGTTGTTAAAATACATTTTGACAATTGCTGCTGTGTTCCATAGCAAATTACATGCATATCTTTTTTCTGACCAGTTCTGTCCCTCGAAAGGGTGATTACATTGACTGCATCCTTCAGAAAATCAACTCACTCTAACATATCCAGGTGCCCTTATTCTGTGCTGCCTGAAGATGACAAGCAATGGGGTGAAGAGTGACATAGCCGGACTCTGCTGAGGAAATGGGTAACTTTTTGTTTCTTTTTCAGGTTACACAGTATACTGGAAATGCAGGCAACACTATAAATTAGAAAGTAATCACACCACACCCATAAGAGTCAATACATTGGTCCTACAGCATGTAAAATCTGCTCCAATTTATCAGACCCAGACAGCAACCCTGACACTGCCAGCCTGGGTGTTCAGAGAGCTCTGTCTGCTAATTCTGCACCTTCTGCTCCGTTTCACCCTGAGGATAAGTAGGGCACTACATTCATTCCATACACATAATAATAACACTATGAATCAGAAGGCAATCAAACAATGGTTGGTGAGGAGCAGAACAGCGGCAGCAGCTGCAGTAAGTTCTGTAGCCGGGCACTAGATTAAGGCAGCCAAGGGGTTCCCAGAGCCAGGGAACCATGAAGCAGAGAGGGAAGACGTGCCAGCTGTCACGTAGGCAAGGCTGGGAGGGTGATATGGCTGAAGGCGTTGCTGAGACAATCATGGGCAAATTAAATGCGAAGAAACCAGAAGTGACACTAAGGGGTCAGCAAGGAGCAGAACAGACAGACAACTCACTGTCAGTGCAAGCAGGGTGTGTGGGAGAGCTCAGCCATGGTCTCCACCCGGCAGAATGCAGCGATCTCTGCACTCTCCAGAGCAGATGTGGGAACCCAGACAGAACTCCCACAGAAACAAGCCACCGTCCAGGCCACAGGATGCAGAGAGTGCCTGAGCCTTGTGCTGGCAACAAGTAGCAGCCATGAGAATGGCTGTGTCCACTGTGAACAGGTGGACGATCTGCTCAGCCTGGTGGCTGAGCTGAGAGAGGAGGTTGAAAGGTTGAGGTGTATTAGGGAGGCGGAACAGGAGACGGACTGGTGGAGCCAGGCTCTGCCCTCCTTGAAACAGAAGTGGGAGCACACATAAGAGAACACCCAGGAAAAAAGAGCCTCTGTAACCTGTCCCTGTCAGGCCAAAGGCAGAAGCCTAAGTGAAAAGAATGAGTAGGGGCAAGTTCAAGGTAGGGGCACTAGGTGAAATCCACTCTTGCCCCCTTCACCCCCCCCCCCCCCCCCCCAGGTGCCTCTGACCAACAGGTATGGGGCTTTGGTTGAGGAAGTACAGTCAAATGAGGACAGGGACAATGGGGAAACGATACCTGAGAAGCCTTCACAGTCAGATGGGCCTACTGATGGTATTATCATGACTACTCATGTAGGGACTAAAAGAAAGGAATGGGTGGAATGGAAAAAGGTCCCTGCTCAAGGCAGCAGGTGAATTCCTTCTTGGTCTCCCTTATCCTCCCTGTTGCCTTTACACAACAGATATGGGGCTCTGGAACTTGAGGACAAGGCTAATGAGGGTATAGATGTGAGTCCATCAGAGGGGTGCCTGGGGTGAGTCAGCCAGCCCCACATGTTATGACAGCCATCGTTAAGACAAGAAGGAGAGTAATTGTTGTAGGAGATTCCCTCCTCAGGGGTATAGAAGGCCCAATATGCCAGCCAGACCCATCCTACAGGGAAGTCTGCTGCTTGCCTGAGGCCCGGGTTAGAGATATTACTAGGAAACTCCCTGGTCTGGTAGGGCCCTCTGATTATTACCCACTATTGGTTATGCAGGTTGGCAGTGATGAGGTTGTGGAGAGAAGTCCAAAAGTGATGTCAGGGCACTGGGAAGACTGGTTGCAGGATCAGGAGTGCAGGTTGTGTTTTCCTCAATCCCTTCAGTGGCAGGGAAGTATATTGAAAGGAACAGGAAAATGCATCTGATGAATATGTGGCTCAGAGGCTGGTGCCAGCAGTGGAATTTTGGTTCTTTTGATCATGGGGAGGTTTACGCAGCGTGGGACCTGCTGGCTGCAGATGGAGCTCAGCTGTCTCAAAGGGGAAAAAGGATTCTTGCATGAGTTGGTGGGACTTATTGAGAGGGCTTTAAACTAGGTCTGAAGGGAGAAGGGGACAAAACCAGGTTTGCTAGAGGCACCTGGGTGTAGTAACTCAGTGCTTGTGAGGCAGAGTGCTCATAATTCTGTGAACCTCGAGGCTTACCACCTCTCAAGAGTGAAAACTAAATGCTTAACTCCCTCTCTGAAGTGCTTATACACCAATGCACGCAGCATGGGGAATAAGCAGGAGGAAGTGAAGATCTGTGTGCAGTCTCAGGGACACGATCTCATTGCAGTAACTGAGACATGGTGGGGTAGCTCAAACAACTGGAACACTGTCATGGATGGCTGTCTTTTTAGGAAAGACAGGCCTGCAAGTGGAGGTGGTGGACTTGCTCTTTATGTGAGAGAGCAACAGGAATTTGTTGAGCTCTCCCTGGGTGCAGACGATGAGTGAGTTGAGAGCTTGTGGGTAAGGATCAAAGGTCGGGCTAATACGGGTGACATTGTTCTGGGGGTTTATTATAGGCCACCTGATCAGGACAGGGAAGTTGACAAGGCCTTCTACAGACAGCTTAGAGTCGCCTCACAGTCACAGGACTTCTCACGGGGGACTTCAATTACCCTGGTATCTGTTGGGAAGGTCACACAACCAGGCTCACAGAGTCCAGGAGGTTCCTCTAGTGTATTGATGGTAACTTCTTGACTCAAGTGGTAGAGAAGCCAACAAGGAGAGGTGCACTACTGGACCTAGTACTGACTAACAAAGAGGGACTGGTGGAAGCCATTAAGGTTGGAGGCAGCCTTGGCTCTAGTAACCGTGAGAAGATAGAGTTCAGGATCATGGGTAATACGCACAAAACAATAAGTAGGATTGCAACCTTGGACTTCAGGAGGGCTAACTTTGACCTCTTCAAGAAACTGCTTGGAGAACTCCCAGGGATTAGGCCTCTAGAAGATATGGGGGCCCAAAACAGCTGGTCGGTATTCAAGAACCACTTCTTCCAAGCCCAGGATCAGTGTATCCTTAAGAGCAAGTAATCAGGCAAGGGAAGCAGGAGACCTGCATGGTTGAGCAGGGACCTTCTGAAAAAGCTCCAGTGGAAGAAAGAAGTCTACAGTAAGTGGAAGAGGGGACTGATGTCTTGGGACAATTACAGGAATGCTGTCAGAGTATGCAGGGATGAAACAAGGAAAGCCAAGGTCTCCTTGGGATTAAACCTGGCAAGAGATGTCAGAGTCAACAGGAAGGGTTTCTTTAAGTATATTGGAGGCAAAAGGAAAATGAGGGAAAATGTGGGCCCGCTTTTGAATGAGATCGGTGAACTGGCGATGGAGCATGCAGAGAAGGTGGAGCTACTGAATGCCGCCTTTGCTTCAGTCTTCACTGCTCAGGTCGGTCCTCAGGAGTCCCAGACTTTGGAGGAAACAGAGAAAGTCTGGGCAAAGAAAGAATTCCCCTTGGTTGAGGAGGATCATTTTAAAGAGCAATTAAGTAAATTGGATACCTATAAGCTCATGAGTCCTGATGGGATACACCCATGGGTGCTGAGGTAGCTGGCAGAGGTCATTGCTGGGCCACTCTCCATCATCTTTGAGAGGTTCTGGAGATCAGGCAGGGTGCCTGAGGACTGGAGGAATGCAAATGTCTCTCCAGTCTTCAAAAAGGACAAGAAGGAGTATCCAGGAAACTACAGACCAATCAGCCTCACCTCCATCCCTGGAAAGATGATGGAACAGCTCATTCTGGGCATCATCTTGAAGCATATGGAAGAAAAGAGGGTTATTGGTAGTAGTCAACATAGATTCACCAAAGGGAAGTCATGTCTGACTAACCTGATAGAGTTCTACAATGGAATGACTGGATGGATAGATGAGGGTAGGGTAGTGGATGTGGTCTACCTTGACTTCAGCAAGGTGTTCAACACTGTCTCCCAAAGCATCCTGGTAGGCAAGCTTCAGAAGTGTGGGTTAGATGAATGGACAGTGAGGTGGATTGAAAATTGGCTGAAAGATAGAACTCAGAAGGTTGTAATTAATGGCACAGAGTCTGGCTGGATATTGGTGACAAGTGGTGTTCTCCGGGGGTCAGAAGTGGGTCCGGTCCTGTTCAATATATTCATCAGTGACCTGGATGAAGGGATAGAGTGCATCCTCAGCAAGTTTGCTGATGATACAAAACTGGGAGAGGTGGCTGACACACCAGAAGGCTGTATACTGCCATTCAGCAAGTCCTGGACAGGCTGGAGAGTTGGAGAGGAGAGGTCGGCAGAGAGAAACATGATGAAATTTAACAAGGGCAAGTGTAGGATGCTGCACGTGGGGAGGAATAACCCTATGTACCAGGACAGGTTAGGGGCTGACCTGCTGCAAAGCAGCTCTGTGGAAAGAGACATGGGAGTCCTGGTGGACAACAGGATGACCATGAGCCAGCAGCATGCCCTTGTGACCAAGAAGGTCAGTGGCATCCTGGGGTGCATCAAGAAAGGTGTGGCCAGTAGGTTGAGGGAGGTTCTCCTTCCCCTCTACTCTGCCCTGGTGCGGCCCCATCTGCAGTACTGTGTCCAGTTCTGAGCTCCGCAGTCCAAGAGAGACAGGGAGCTGCTGGAGAGGGTGCAGAGAAGGGCTACTAAGATGATTAGGGGACTGGAACATCTTCCTTATGAGGAAAGGCTGAGGAACTTGGGTCTATTTAGTCTGGAGAAGAGAAGACTCAGGGGGAATCTCATCCACACTTATAAATACTTAAAGGGTGGGCGTCAGGAAGATGGGGCCAGTCTTTTTTCTGTGGTGCCCAGTGACAGGACAAGAGGGAACGGAAATAAACTTGAGCTCAGGAAATTCCATCTAAACGTGAGGAGGAAATTCTTTACTTTGAGGTTGGCAGAACACTGGAACAGGCTTCCCAGGGAGGTGGTAGAGTCTCTGTTTCTGGAGGCATTCAAAACCCTCCTGGACGCCTTCCTGCATAACCTGCTCTAGGTGGCCCTGCTCTGGCAGTGGGTTTGGACTAGATGATCTCCAGAGGTCCCTTCCATTCTGTGATTCTGTGATTTGAAATGGATCAGTCACAAATGTCAACAGAACTGTGGATCTGCACACCTTTTGTAGCATGCATTTGTGACAACACCAATTAAATACAAAAGAGAACTGCTACTTTTAAATGTAACTAAAAATGGTGCCTGTACTCCAATGGTTGACTTGTCCTATGCAAATACATTACCTCATGTAAACAGAGTTAAGTCCATGTTTATCTTTTTGTCTTTGTGACAAGATCACATCCGTGAGTTGAATGTAATCAGCAATTAACAGTGAAGCTTTAGAAACCCCTTCATAAGCATAGAGAGCTCTGCAACAGTCAGGAATTCAGATTTACTTCCCTTGTTCCTGTATATGTGCCTGGGCACACCTTTATAGATATTCCTACATGTATACTTCATGATAAGTGATGGTTTTGAAAGCATTTGTAGAAGAGGTTGATCAAGATCATCTTTCCAGTATGTCTTTCTGGAGAGGCTATATGCTTGCTACAGACCTACTTTGTAAAGTACAGGCAGCCAATAAATGGGCAAATACTCACAAAGATGTTCTATGTGCAAACCTTACTGCCACTGAAGTACATACAGAAATACATTACTGAATCAGAGGAAGTAGTATGGCACTCAACACTATCCACACAAAAATGTTTTATTCTCTTACATAGAGTCTAGTTTCTTCTGACATAGACTTTACATAAACTCTGAAAAAGGTAGGAGTATACAGAAAGTTTCAGAAAAAGGACAGTTCACAATATGACTTTTGAACTAGATTGGGACACTGTCATGCAAGAGCACTGAGATTTCAATATAGAGTAATTCAGGAAAAATCTTGAATTGTTTTTTTGCAGACAGCACAAAAACACTCTTTGTCATCAAAACAGAGTTGGCAATTCTCATGTAAAAATGAATTTCCCAGCCTGACTTAGAGGGAAATAAAAGGAAAAGAGTTAAAGGAAAACTAAAGAAAAAAGTATTTCCTTTAGAGAGTTGCAGGAAGAAAAATTCAAAATTAATCTTCACTACAGAAATGCAAATGAAAAGTAGTTGATGCCCTCAACAAAAATGATGCTTGGCTTAACTTCGTTACAGGGTATGTTTGGTGTTTAAAGTTGGACTTTTCAATTGTGAAAAGTGTTTTCTGCCAAGGAGGATTCTATCACATTTTTAAATATCACTTAACAGTTTAGAAAGTTTTCTTTCCCACTGTAAATATTCAGCATTTATAAGCAAGAGGGGAGAGGAGTGAGATTTAGTTTTAAATTATGTTAGTCTAAAATATTGTATTGTCCAGGCTGATACTCATCAGAACAGTTTCCTCCTTACCATAGCCACAGTTACTGTTGAGTGGATCAATAGAGGAATTTGTGTATTTTCCCTAGTAACTGGACTGACACGAGGAAAAACTGTAAGACAGGTCCTGTCATATCATTAGTCCTATCTTCATACAAAAATTGCTCACAGCTCTTAGATACTTTTTAGACTAATAATGTAATGACTGTATTAAAACTCAGGATCCTTTTCCTTATGTGAGTTTAGATGTAGCCTTTGAAAAAGACAAGAAAATAATGCATATAAATCTACGATTATCCATAATCTTGCAGTTTAATTTTTAAAATAAATTTCTTTACCTGTGTGAAGTGTCCGTCATATGTGTGCATGACCAGTGATGCAAATACACTACAGTGATCTCACAAATATTTCCAAAAAGAGGGAAAAAAGTATTTAAAAATTCAGATATTTTTAACCTGATCATTTTCTCACCTTATATTCATGTAGTTATATCTGTCCATCTATTCAACACATGACTATATACACCTATGCTACATACAGCCACAGATGATGTTATTTATTTCAAACAGATACAAAAACCTGATTCTTTACATAGTCTTGAAATGATCATTGGAAGCAAAATAAGTTACTTGCTACTGAGTATTTTCTTGCAATGAACTAGAAATTCCTTGATACATCTTCTTTCACCAATAAGGAATAAAGATTCATTTTTACAGATAATTCCAAACAGTCCAATTTGGCTTATATGTAAGTTGACTGAGCTGCAAGAAAGCAGTACACAGTGTTTATGATATTGAAATAAGATGTCTAGTAGCAACAATAATTGAGTTAGTTTCTTTTATCCTAGATATGGGATAAAGTATAATTAACACCATGGATACTCTTCCTCTATATCTGAGAGTAAGTTAGGGGAGTAAAATACACCACATGTGGCGCATTCAGACTAAGTTAAGGAGAAAATGGGATACAATTAAAACAGATATTTATCATATCCAAATGAGTTTACGAGAAAAAAATATTAGCCTTTCCTTCTCATAAATATACGTGTTCTTTTTAGTATAAATCTGCGTGTTTGGCAGGATGAATACTTTCTATTTCTAAAGCTCACATTTCACAGCTTATCTTTATGAGTGAGCAGAAGCCAAAGTACATTCTTCTGTACTTAAACAACATGTACAATAGGCATGTAAGCAAAACATATAAGATAGTGAAGCAATGCTTTCTGTTAACCATCTGTCTGTTCACATCACTTTCTTCAATTATTTTTCCAACCTAATCTCATGGCTACATAAGTAATACTAGGTAACATTAATACCAGTATTTCATTAGATGACTTAAGATTCAGTTTGGAGTTACGCTTCAATTAGCTTAAAAGAAGTGGAGGTATGCAAGTGTCAGAGAGAAGGGTGGGAGTAAATGCAGAGAAGGTTATTTATTTTGCTTTGCTTAACTGGCTACTAAGGGAGAGGAAGATGTGTCTCAGTTCTGTTATGTACAGCTCTTGCTTTTTCTCTTGACTTCCCTCTTCCTCAATGCTTCCCACCCCATCAGAGGGGAACTTACAGCCAGTGCTAATTTAGATAACATCTAAAGCCTTGCCTGACAAGGTAAATTCAAATTGTGAAGCAATCCCTTCACACAGAAAGACCTTGTTTGTTAGATTAGCGGTGGATTGGCTCTGTGTGACAGCTTGTTTGCTAAAGGTGAGCTATCTGCATTTCCAATGCAGGCAAGCCATATCATCATTTAAAGAAAAAATAAAGATGTCATTTCTCTTATTTGTCACAGAGTTCATGTAATATTCCTGCTCAGTTTTTTTCATTGTTGACTTCTTAGGGAAATAGCAGCAACTGTGTACCTTTGAATGAGACACCTAATTTTTTTATGGATGAACATAGTGTTGTGACAAAACAGTGGCACAGCTGTCATAACAGCTGTCACACATTAATCATGACAGTGACAAATAGCATAATTACTTTATCTGGAATGTCTAGCATGCACGCTCAGTATGCACCACTGCAGCATAAGCATATCAAGCATGGTTTAATTAGAAGACATCAATACAGCTTAGTTAGACATGGTCTTGGAGACACTGATACAATATGAAAATAAAATTATTTATCAGTTCCTTTTTAGGGAGACTTTAAGACTAATTACTTAGTCAACAAGGTAATTTGAATCTCTTGTCCTAATCAATCCCTCTGATGCCAGTTCTGCATGGTGAACTGAGCTACTGGCATGCATTTCTCACTCAAAAACTTCAGCTATGTACCATCTTCAGTGGTTATCCTTTCTTCCAAGATAGCTTAAATGTTCACATCTGTCCCACATCCTTTGATTGCACAAAATGTAGCAAAATAACAAGCTTCATTTTGTGCTGCTGGGTAAAAATTTCCATTCCCATGGACTCTCCAATGGAGATAGAATTGTGAAGCTTGTGTCACGACATGTGCTTTGGGTTCTGCAATTGCACATGCCAAGGCTTAGTTATTATGTAGCAAGAGCCCATTATGAATGTAACTACCACTGAAAAACTCAAATCCAGCTCAGGCTCCAATTTCAAACAACCCAAAGCATTAAGAGGTAAGTTTTTATTTCAGGACCCTACCCAGCTCAAACTTTCTTTAGTATAGCATCACTCTCTGAGTCCACATGTGTGTGCAAGTTTGCAGCTGTTTTCTTTAGGCTTTTCTGGAGATAAAATACACCCACAAAATACTATTGCAAAGGCTCTCTTCACACAGCAAATTCTACTAACTGTATAGTTACTACTAACTCATAGTATTTTTACTCTTTGCTCCAGATTTGTTAAGCTCTGCAACTCATTGAATTTACTTACTGAATTTCTAGGGGCAGTTCGTGAATTGTACTGAAGCCAACTCAATGAAATATTAATGAATCAATTTCCATAGACATGGATTCATTATCTCACTGGATGGCATCAGAAAATACAGTCCTTCAGGAAGTACCCTTCCACCTGCCTGCTGGTGGATTTCATTTTGTTATTCAATTTTTAAAGCCCGTACTCAGACTTCTTGATAAGTTTACACTGGTAGCTTTTCAATCTCTTGCTCCAAAACAAAATTAAGGGGGAAATATTGTAATATTATTTACCTAAACCTCAGTAATCCATCAAATAAGATTTTCTATTAACCAGCAAAGTAAGATTGCCAGTGATGTGTTATGGACCACAGAAAGCAAAACACAAGTAATTTTTTCAGAATATAAAAGCATGCTTTTTTTCCATTAAGAGTTATAATGGGAAAAATGGCAAAATATTTCAGTCGTTAGTTTCTGGGGGTAGAAAATTTACATTAATGAATCTAGGCTTTAATGACTAGATTTAAGACTTTAACATTTCACCAGAGAAGCTATGTGGAGCTATAGTCTCCGAAAATGCTTGTAAAATCTTGGAAATACTTTAGCCACGTATATTTTTAAGACATCCTATAGTTCAAGACACCCCTGTGATGGATTGCATAATGACTCATCTGTTCTTTAGTAAGCATACATCTACTGAACAAACTGTTTGCACCTGATTCTTCTCTCACACGCTTCACCAAAATCATTGCACTAATTTCCACTAGGTTAACCATGGAGGAAAGACAAATAGTTCATTCTCTATTACTCCTCATTTACCCACCTTCCTCATCTTTCTTTTAAAGAATCATGAATGAAGAATCATTCAAGTAATCTTGATCTTCTTGGAGGCTGGACTAGATGATCTTTAAAGGTCACTTCCAACCCAAACCATTCTACGATTCCTTTGGCATCCTGGATTTGGAGGACCAGTATATGAGGTTCTGTCAAGCAGAAACCTTA
Source organism: Eurystomus glaucurus suahelicus (assembly GCA_032159205.1). Taxonomy (NCBI): domain Eukaryota; kingdom Metazoa; phylum Chordata; class Aves; order Coraciiformes; family Coraciidae; genus Eurystomus; species Eurystomus glaucurus. The sequence goes on from JAVFHW010070948.1 coordinate 23,429, forward strand.
CCATCAGGGTGAACTGCTTACATTAAGTCTGGGTTCAGTGGAGTTAAACATTGGACTCCTATCTAAATTCCCTACACAGCCTCAGTTGTTAGGGTATTCTTTGGCATAACCTATTTCAAGCTAGAAGATGAAATTCAAAAATTCTTTCTTGCCTGCTTAACATGAGAGAGTTAATGAGGGAAGTCTTCATTCTTCCTCTGTTTGTGTTCATCAAATACCTCACAGAAGCACTTGCTTACCCTAATAATGGGCACCAGCAGGCTTCTGGTGTGAAAATTAGCAGCTGCTGATTGTATTTATCTCTTTGACTAAGAGGTTTATTATTTATCTTCCCTGTTGCAGTGCCCATGTGGCAGCACTGATATTGAGCAGCTGGACAGATTGCACCCTGGAGCCACATCTGCAGCTATATAGATCAGCACCACTTTCATTGCCTCAGTGCTGGAGAAGTTTATCTTCTGTCAGCTAGATTTACTACCTACTTCATGAATCGTTAAGCGTTTTTCCTTCTCTTCCTCCAATTTGTTTTTCAAAGCATGTTAGTATAAGCTGGTACTGATTGTTAATAGCTGATTAGTTAAGCATTTCCTTACTTTTTTTCTAATTAATAGGGATTTCTACTTGAGATTGCAAAGATGAATCTTGAATGGTGAAGAGAATAAACAGCAGTTGCTCAGTGCCACTGGGAAATGGCAGTAAAGGACTATAAGTTCTAAAACAACGTATCCAAACACATTACTGTGTCATGGATAAATGGATCATGGCTGTTCCAGCCATTTCTTAGCATTTGAGCTGACTAGGCATTAATAGCTCACATTAGGCATTCTTCCCTGAGAAAGACAAATCCTGAATAATTTGCTTTCCATAAAGAACCACAAAAAATGCAATCTGATGCCAATAGTGATAATATCCTAGTGAGAATCTTCATGTTTTCCTAACAATTTACTTAAGAAAAAACAACTGTGTATAAATCTGTGCGCCCACACAGTACTATCAAGTTTCTATGCAGATAGCTGTCATACTAGCAAGGCAGAATCCAAGAAACTGTTTGAGCTAGTTCCTGGGGCTCATAATGGCTGCAAGAGCCTAAGTTATCTTCTTCTCCAGGTAGTGTAGTAACTCATGGAGCAAGTTCCTCATCTTCCTTGTGACACAATAAAGCAAACAGGTCTCAACCCAAAAGGTAGCTCAAAGTACCAAAAAAAAACCTTTTTTTTGAACCTGCTAAGTTGGACACAGCTATATTCAACAGGCAGGACATTGAACTGACCTAACACAGCTCATATACACTCAAGCTGGCTTTGGAACATGGTTTTCCCCATTTGTCTTGTTGATGTCAGTGGATGGTAAATATATTAGAGCAGAAGGACTCTTCCATGTTTTCATTTCACTCCTTACAGATGAAAAAAGTTATAGTGCTTTGCCATTTTCAGGAAGGCTATAAAATATCAGAAAACTAGGAATTCTCAGGTTATTTGAGGTCAGTTCAATTCAAGGAAATGAAAGCAATATTTGTACATCTGGCAGTTGTGTTCATTTTTCACCTCTGTTTGCAGACCAAAGAAGTTTGGTGTAATTCACAGAATCACAGAATCATTATGGTTGGAAAGGACCTCCAGGGTCATCAAGTACAACCTTCGTCCTAGCATCTCTCTAATCACTACACCATATCCTCAAGCTCCGCATCTATTTGTTCCTCTACTTTTGATGCAAATCTCCACAATAATCTTCTATCAAGTGGTATATCTCATCAATTGTAGAGTATGCTCGTATGTGGTTAACACGACACGTCTTTGATTCCTCCAGTTTTCTTCCCTAGCTAATATCTTTGTGAACCTAAAACAGGAAGCCATGATTTGTAGGTCCCACCATTTAAGATAGCTATATAATGCCACAGTTCATCATTAGCATGCTCTCTGCACTTCCATGAGATCAGATCTCCACTGTAACATGGCATGTGTTGGCCCAAAGGAGAACTCCCAGCAAAATAACCTGTACATAGTATAAGACTATTGTAATGGAGTCAGAAATCAGAAGCATTTTTAAAAGGAAAGTGATGACTCAGAGCAGAATTTGATGAGTGCTGAATGTGTCCAGAGCTTTTTATCACTCCATATAGGCTTATATAGTGTTGGGTAGAATTCCATTGGCAACAGTGGATTCAAAACAGATCTCAGAAGGAAGAGGGGCAGAAAAGAAGTCAAATCCTCTACATGATTAAACAGCCAATTAGCTAAAAATGAGAAAGATCCTTTCTTTCATTCTCCATTATTTCTAGTAATATAAATTTGCAGATGACACAAAATTAAGCATGAGTGTTGATCTGCTTGAGGGTAGGAAGGCTCTGCAGAGGGATTTGGACAGGCTGGATTCATGGGCTGAGGTCAGTTATATGAGGTTTAACAAGGCCAAGTGCCAGGTCCTGCACTTCAGTCACAACAACTCCAGGCAACGCTACTGGCTTGGGGAAGTGTGTCTGGAAAGCTGCCTGGTGGAAAAGGATCTGGGGGTGCTGGCAGACAACCGGCTGAACATGAGCCAACAGTGTGCCCAGGTGGCCAAGAAGGCCAATGGCATCCCAGCCTGGATCAGAAACAGTGTGACTAGCACGACTAGGGAGGTGATTATGTCCCTGTACTTGGCACTCATGAGACCACACGTTGAGTACTGTGTCCAGCTTTGGGTGCCACAGTTTAAGAAGGACTTGAGGTGCTGGAGCAGGTGCAGAGAAGGGCAACAAAGCTGGTGAGGGGTCTGGAAAACATGTCTTATGAGGAGCGACTGAGGGAACTGGGATTGTTTAGCTTGGAGAAGAGGAGGCTAAGAGGAGACCTTATTGCTCTCTACAACTGCCTAAAAGGAGGTTGTAGCAAGGCTGGTCTTGGTCTCTTCTCCAAAGCAACTAATGACAGGACAAGAGGTGATGGCCTCAAGTTGCACCAGGGGATGTTTAGATTGGATTAGGAAGACGTTCTTTACTGAAAGAGTGGTTAGGTATTGGAATAGGCTGCCAAGGGAAGTGGTGGGGTCACCATGCCTGGAGTTTTTCAAAAAATGAATAGACGTGGTGCTTTGGGACATGGTCTAGTGGTCAGGGAGATGTTGGGATGAAGGTTGGACTTGATGATCCTAGAGGTCTTTTCCAACCTAAATGATTCTATTATTCTATGATTCTATGAAATACTCAAATAGCTCAGTTTTGTCAGTTCTTTTAAAAAGATGCTTTTATTCCAAATTACCATTTGCAGCAAGTTAAGAGTTGAGGTTTTATTCTTCATGTTTGTAACTACAGCTCTGTCTGAATCTTTTTATCGAAGTCCACAACCGAGTCACTAGAGCAAAATTCAATAATTTTTTATGTTAACAAAAGAGACATATTCAGTCCTTCTTTAAACATTTTTTTGTTCAGTGATGGTATATTCTTTATCATGGTTGGTTAGCATTTAACTCTGGCTATCTGGAATACATTACCATGTTGAAAATGAGCACTATAAAATCCTGAATTAAAGCAGAGCTGTGTTGTTACATTGTAGAACCCAGTGAAGTCTAGCTTTGTGCATAAAAATGAAGCATGAAATATCCAACTGATTTTTTATTCATTTACATAAATATAGTACAGGGAATATTGCTAATGAAGTGGATATCATGTTACCTAGACACCTAAGGAAAAGGTTACCACTTCAAGTATCCCATCAATCACTATGAATTACTGTTGTGTTCTGTGTAAAATGACTGATTTTAATTCATATGATATTCATGAGTGTGTCAAATGTACACCCAGAGAGATATCTATGCAAGAAGAAAACCTTAAGCATGACCTATTCCCACTCCTTGTGCAGAGAATGCTACTTTTAATGCCTTGGGTGTACATGTATGCTTTTGTTACAGTTCAAACTGCACAGAAGGACTGGGCAACAGCAGGCTCTTGAGACAGTCACCTTTTTAACAACCTCTAGTTAGCTTCATCAACCCTTGCAGTTGGCAGATTGTGGCCATATGGATCTGCAGACACAATTTCCTGTTCAGCCTTCATATCATCATGCACATTGTAGTGTGACGTGACAGATCTATGCCATGTGCAAGCCTCCATACTCCTCACTGAGATTTCTGCCACCTGGGCTGCTCTGCAAGAGCTACAGCAAAATAATCTACAACTTTTCAGGACAACACTACATTAATAAGGCCTTTGGATCATAAATTTTTCCGTTCTGAGAAGCAGAGCAGTTGCATTTAAGCAAATATTTTCCAGTATATTGTCCTCATGTCTAGCTACATTTCTCCTCTGATCATGTTGTAGTAACCACTCCATGTGAACCTGCAGTCTTCTCTAAATATGCCAATGAACATAAGGAGACTCATTTTTTGCAGCCTTCCAGTATCTAAAGGGCAGCTGAAAGAAAGCTAGGGAAGGCCTCTTCACAAGTGCTTGTAGTGATAGGAGGAGGGGCAATGGCTTCAAACTGGAAGAAGGTAGATTTAGAGTGAAATCAGAAAGAAGTTCTTCACTATGAGGGTCGTAAGACACTGGAACCTGTTACCCAGGGAAGCTGTGGAGACTCCATCGCCAGATGTGTGCAAGAACAGGTTGGATGGGCCTTGTGCATCCTGGTCAAGTGGGAGGTGTCCCTGCCCATGGCAGGGGGATTGGAACTAGGTGATCTTTAAGGTCCTTTCTAACCCCCAAACATTCTATGATTCCATGATTTTTGCTGTGTATGAAGAACTAGCATAGAATTATTAACAACGCCCACCTGCAGAATGGTATAACTCAGCTAGAATTAAGTTATTTTTTGGAAGTCAGGGTAGAAGGAAGGAAAAGGAAAGCAACCACACTGATGTTACTGTGTTGTGGTAGTAAAGTGCCTCTAAAGACAAAATTCATGTAGGTGGGCCCAAATAACCTCCGTAGTCTGTGTAGCTCATTATTGCAGAGCAAAAAGACTGAAGGGTCTTAAAAAGAGTGGTCCTTTAAATTTTGCCCCACAGGCATATAGATCGTAATTTCAATGGTTCAACAAAAAAGAAGTTAAATTCTTGACAGCATTTTTGTGATCCATGCTTTAGTATTTTGTCATTAGAGCTATCAAATACAAGCCTGATCTCTTTATTAGCTTTTAGAAAAAATCTTCATAACTGTGTTAAAGATGCATTTATAGTTTTTAGATTAGTACTGAAAATGATTTCCTGAAAGCACAAACTCAATTCTGGAAAAGTTTACATATGTTTAATGAAAAACTTACAGACAATTAAATGGGGGTTGAATATGCACAAACTAGGGACACCTGGACTGGCTTGTTTTTGGGTGGGTTTTGTTGTTCTTTCTTGGCTTTCAGTAGTTTTTTTTGCTTAGGTATAAGCAACATAAATACAGCTATATGGTTCCAAACCTAAGGAAGTGTGCATTCCACACCTATAGAGATCCCTCACTCAGAGTTTTGCTAACTCAGAGATTTCTGCTTTGGTGTTTTGTAGGTGCTGCAATCATTCTCTTGGAGTCTTTATCAGCAGCAACAAGCACTCTGAGTATGAAGTTGCAGTTGGAGTCTACAGAACTAAGGCTTTTAGGCACTTTGAAAATTTAGTCCATTATCTTTTTTGTCAGTTCAGCTTGATGCACACGTGAATGCATCACTAACACACCATGAATAGTAAGCAAAGTATGTGTTACTATTACAGAGGAAGAGGATAGACTTGGGAAGAAGGTTTAAACTTTGGGCAGTTCTGGGACAACTATACTCTCTATATATTTTCATACCACACAAAATGATTTTCAATTCTAATCTCATTGTTGCACTAGCTATCTAGGTGTCATGACCACATACTGAATGTTCTTTTTGTTCTATGATGAGTGGCATAAGCATATGTAATATTTGAGGATAACAATCAGCTATTCTCTGGCTTAATACCTAGGTACATGGCCTAAATGGATACCTTCTATGACATTATAGCAGATGTGCTTTCTCATCTTGCTACTTAATTACTATTGTAAACCATATTTAATAAAGATTCAATAATAATCAGATGATTCATTAACAATATTATCCTTGGCATAATAGCCATTTTACAGTTCAGTACTGAGTCTACTAGCAGAAGGACACAAAAATCCAGCAAAATATGTAAGAAATATTCAGCAGAACAGTTCTCTTATCTCCTAACTATCTTTTAACAGCAAAAAGAAATATTACGTAAAATTCACTTTGTTTTAGAAAAGAAAACTGTTGTTTGACTTTGTAGAACAAGATCATGCCAATGAGTTAAGCTGTGAGTGACTATCCTACGGAGCAGTTTTTACTGAACTTACTCTTTGTGTGATCCATTCCATAGTAAAGCCATATTTTTTTCTAGAAAATCATTTGGCCTCCAAACATGTTAACCACTCATACAAGATGTCAGAAGAGATCAGATCCCACCTGTACATATGTGTAGGTCCATGTACACCTATATATTGTTTTACAATTTAAGATGAAATTTTTGTGGGTTTTTTTGCCCTTTAAATTTACAAGCATCTGTAGTATTCTTAAAATAATTACTCCAGTAAAAAAAGATCCCTTAAGCTACTCTAATTAAAACTGTGTCAATGTTTACCTGACACTCACACTGGGTTGGGAAGGGAATATGTGTTACAGAAGTGATAATTCATTCAACAGAAGCAGAAGATTTAAATTGGAGAAACTGGTTTAAAATTTCCAAGCACTACACACCCCTAAATCAAATCCCTAAATTTTGGATGCAGTGACAAAACTAGTTTGCTACCTATGCCCACAGCAGAGAAAGGACAGAGTGGATGAGTGTCAAGGTACAAATGGAGAACATCTCTGTAAGACCTGCTAAACTGGGAGCATGTGGCTTGGCACTCTTGATATGCAACAGCAGAAAGTCAGCCAAGGTCCAGATCCAACTGAGAAGCAAACATGCATTCTGGGTAGTGTTACAAGGGAATTTTGGAAAGCTAAACACATAGAGAGGGAGGTTTGTTTATGGATAAAATAACCATAACAGATGTCTATAAAAGAGCTGCTTGCATGAACCATCACTGCTAGAATACAGCTTGCCTTGCTTGGAAAAACATCTAAGTGGCATTCCCCATCGGTTTAAGTAATTTAATACCTTCTCTAAAGAAGGAACATAATAAGATCTAATCCGGGAGAAAGCTCAAGGCACTACCAACTGTGCTGACACTGTCCCAAGGACAAATCCTTCTTCTCAATATTCAGGTCCAAGAAGACAATTCTTACTCAGCCCATGCCTGAGTGGCTTGGGAGTTTAACCATTGCCCCAGAAGAAAACACAGCTAGTACAGCACACTTCATGAATTTTCATGTTAACTACTATAACTTACTTTCCTTTATTTGTCTCCACAACCCTGAAGCCATTAAACAACAGCTAATAAAAATATGAAGCTGTTTATAGTAGTTGACACTGACTCTTCATGCATCTGGTAATTTATACTGAAAAATAAAGGGATTTACCTTGTATGAAATGTAAATGTAACCTTAAAAACCATCAGAAGGTAGTGGAACTAACATCTTAAACTAGAACCCCAAGGGTTTCAAAGTATCTAGTGTAGAAATTAACCTGTACAACATTCAAGAACAATTTGGGATTATACAGAGAAATATCTCATACTAACATTAGTCTTCAAAAAAAAATGCTAAAGGATGAAATAGGTCCATTTTATCAGGGGTCTGCTATGGTCCATGTTTTAATAAAAACTTTGCAACTCCTACCTTAGTACCTGAAAGCGTGGAGGAATCCACACAGCCCTCTTTTGTATGCACTGCAAAAGACAACCGAACAGAAGAAACAACTGGGACATCTACTAGGTATATCTTTAAATGTATGAATGAAAATTTTGTACTGGGCAGCACTTAATATCCATTAACAATTATGTATAATTTTTCAGGAGTAATATCTAATACATTAAAGGAAGAAATTGAAAACGATAAGATGACACCATGAATTCAAAAAAACCCTGCCAACCAATTCCAAACCCTTTGAACAAAAGAACTTCTTATGAAAAAAAAAAAAAAAAAAAATTGAAAGAAAAAAGAATGTGGAAAAGAAATTAAAAAGGAAAGGAAATTACTACATGTTACTATAACTGGGACAGATTGTATCACAGGATTATTAGAATTTGGAGGAAAACATTATTATTCTCTAAATTGAATTGGATTATTTATTACGGTTCCAAAAAGTATTGAACACAAGGAAGATTCCAAGCAAATATTAGATTAGACTGGGAAATAATATATATGAGAGAAGTGGCTCTGAGATAAATCTCTATATAAACATTACAAATATTAAATTCCCCTTCATGTAGCTCTGATCTGATAAGACTAGCTTTACATTTTCTAAATACCTAGTCCTGTAGTCCTAGTCACTACCTATGTAGGAAAACTGTTGGTCACATTCTGACGGCAGGAAATCCCAAGTTCAGCAGGGAGACCTCAGGGAGAGCAATGTTTTTCAGTCCTAATGAGCCTCCATCTGACACTTTATTCAGACTTCGCAACCTTCCATGTGAAGAGATTCTCTATATTCTTTAGATCAGAAAGTGGGATGTCGGGGGAAAGCGGCCAGAGTAATGATGTATTCCAATGTGGATAGAATCATCCTCACTTTATTGTTCAAATCGTGTGTATTTATAGCACAAAAGCAAAAGCATGTACTTAGCCCTTACACATAATTGGTCATGTCTCCATAATCATGCAACCCACCCCCTAACATAGTTGGTTGAGGCTCCCTGTTCACGTGCTCTTACATTGATCAGTCAAACCTCCTTTGCAGATAGAACTTTCCTGGGAAAGTTCTGTTTTTCTTGCAAACTGTTGCATTCCTTCTTCTTTTTATCTCTTTTCCAAAGACGCTTCAGGGTCGTCGACTAAGCCTCGAAGTCTGGATTGTTCACTGTAATTAAGTCATGTCCTCTCTCACTCAAAAACTCCTCCACAATTCCCCCTTTTTCCTTTTGAACAATCCAGACGTTCTTTATCATTCTATTCCTCATTTTCTGAATCATATGATAAATACAAGGTATAATTAATATTAATACAAGCAATACTATTAAAGCTAATATTGTTAATTGTACAATTTTTTTTTTTTTACTATCTAGAAGTTCTTAGCGATGCAGGCCATTGTGACAACGCATCAGTAGTTTTAGTAAGTTGAGACATATTGTCTCATTGGGCTACTGGTTTATGAATGGTTTGGGAGTGATTAGATCAGAAGGGTTAAAACAACACATCTCTTTAAAATCTTCATATCTATGTCTCTGAGCTAATAATAATAAATCAATTATGGCTCTATTTTGCAATGCTGCATGCCTTATGCTATTTACATCAGTTAACAAGGTGGTCAGAATTTCAGAAGTTAGATTAAATTGTTTTTGACTCCAACATGCTAGTTTCTCTATACTTTTGGCATTTATTGCTGCCATTTCTCCTGGCAGTAAAAATGATGATCTCAGTTAAGTAAGTGTGGAATGGATTACCTGTTGTCTGTACATTTAAACAAAAGTGTTGAATTCTAGATTTGTTTGCTTTGGCAACCTACATGTTTTCTTCTGGTTTAATCTTGTCCAGTGACCTCACTGTTACTGGTAACAGCAGCATCTCCATCACCAGTATCAACTGAGGTGTTTTCATCTTTGCTCTTCTCTATCACTGGCATAACGACTAGGGACCTATAATGGGCCATGACCTGTAGAAATACACATATATCTACGGCCATTAAACAGCATTGTTACTGGGCCTTTCCACAGCCCAGTGGTTGGATTTTTGTATATAATTCGTATTTCTGGTAAGGTTTGTGGTTTTTCTTTCTTAATTACTTGATGATGTATCACTATTGGTGGTTCTTTTCTATCATTTGTCAAATTTAAATAATTCATGGTAAATAATACGTTCAACAACTGCTGTTGACAATCTCGTTTTTGCTCTTTTTATCTATCTAAATACATTTTTACAATTTGGTGTGTTTGTTCTATAACTGCCTGATAATCGTAAATAATTCAACACATACAATGCTTTTCTTTTTTAGGTGATTACTTGGGGTCATCCCCGTAGTTCTCCCTTTTTGTTTTAACAACAGTTGTTTTAAAGTTTGGTGAACAATCGCTTGTTCTGTTTCATATTTATTTTGTCCCGACATTGCTGGGAAATCCAGGTTGTAGCGAGCAGTTGGGGGGGCCTCGGAAGAACACTGCATGGTGCGTCCACCTGCAGGTAAGCATCTCCCAAGTTCGCTACAAGCAAGATCAGCTTTATATTGTTGAATAAACAATTCAAGGCAATTCTTAAAAATAATTTCGAAAGCAGGACACCTGCTATTTTCCTCCTTGTTGGGTTTTGTCCAAGGTCGGCCAAGCCTGGGAAGAAACCCAAGGAGGACGAGGCACCTCTAATTTTTTTTTTTTTCTCTCTAAGCTGTTAGTCTCATGGTCTACAATTGTTTTGATATAGTCTGGTTAGATAGCTTTCTAATTAGTAAGTTTTAATTTTATCATTGTCTTCCTTATAAGAGGCGGTCAATCTTCTTTCTGTTATTTACGACATGCAGCTGTAAAAATAATCGACATTCTTCTCAGGGTTACCTTGTGTTTCTCCAAATTCTCACAACTCCCTTGTTTTTATCTAAACTCGTACACAATCAAAGGGGTTCTGTAAAATTGTATATTTCATTATTTATATTTCTTCCTTTTCTTAATAAGAAATTCTGAGATTTAGTTAATGCTGTTGTTACTTTCTTCTTTTTTCAGTTTCTTCCTTTAGGTTTTTGGCGAAGTGTCCTAAATATCTTGTTCTTTTCATTTACAGGTCAGATTAACAGGAATTTATACTTTTGTTCTCCTGAAAAAGAGAACTAAATACGTCTAGTTACGATCTTACATATTAGTATAGTTAGTATAATTCTTAAAAGTCTGATTACTAATAGATTACTGATAAAAATTATTTACTATCAATACGCCAATGTAATTATTAAAAACTTAATAACTATTGAAATCTTAACTATTGGTATGTCAATATAACTAGTATAACTGTTAAAAACTTAATTACTATTAGATAACTGATAAAGGCTATTCACTATTAATATGTCAATACAATTTTGAAAAACTTAATTACCATTAAAAACTTAACTATTCTTGCATCAATATAATTAACTCTTAAAAACTTAATGACTATTAGATAACTGATAAAATGATTCATCATCTATATGTCAACAACAATGTGGCAAATTCAGCATCCGTGATCAGCAAATGAACAACATCAGAGTCTCGATCTAGAAATTCTTGGCTACGCAGTCGTTGCACAGGGTAGATGAAGGTGTGACTGCAGTAAAGGCTGAGGCAGTAGTCTGGCGTTTTGCCTTCATTGTTCTTAAAGTCTTTCTTATTAGTTTCCAAAGTGTAGCATAGTCACTAACTTCCTTAGTCATTGTCTCTCCACTGTTAATATTGTTCTATAGATCTATTCCTATGGCTTCTTAGACCGATGGCTCAAAAGCCTCACCGACTCCAGGGATCAGTCGTCTTTTCTATGTTTATAAAAGCATTTTCCTCATTATAGAGGCGTCATATTTTATTCCTCTCATGGAGAGTATATGCTGGAGGAGATTTAGGACAGATTTTTGTTCTTTGTCCAACTTCATATTCCTCCCCGACTGTTCCTTTGATTAGGATGAGATTTCGTAGTTCAGCAGTGCTCTGCCTTTTCCTTCTGGTCTGCCAGACCTTGCGGCAGCCTTCTCCTTTTACTGTGGTAGCAAGGATTCTTTTGGCCGGCTTTCCTGTACTTACTTTTCAGTCTTTTTTTCCCACATTATGTTTCTCACTTCACGCCACACACTTGGACTAAACACTTGAGCCACCTTTGTAATAAGTCCCCACTTTTTTCTAAGCTTGATTAATGCAAGCAGTTTTTTTCTGTGATGCCTTTAGCCCTCTCTGGGAGAGGATACTGGCAAGCAGTGCAGCTGCTGTCTTATATTCTATAACAACAGTTAATCGGTCGGCCTTACCAGCAGAAGGTTGAGTCGCGATCTCAATCCGGCGTCTAGTTTTTCCTGCTAGCGCTCTCTTCTGCACCCGCTCTCCCAGCTCCCGTCTCCGTTGCTGAAGTTTTGGAGCTTTGCAGGGAAATCAACCATCCTCTGCTACCAGATGTCGGGGGAAAGCAGCCAGAGTAATGATGTATTCCAATGTGGATAGAATCATCCTCACTTT
>JAVFHW010070948.1:35658-50288 GCA_032159205.1 Eurystomus glaucurus suahelicus
TTTCTTGCAAACTGTTGCATTCCTTCTTCTTTTTATCTCTTTTCCAAGGACGCTTCAGGGTCATCGACTAAGCCTCGAAGTCTGGATTGTTCACTGTAATTAAGTCATGTCCTCTCTCACTCAAAAACTCCTCCACAGTGGGATACAATGGTACCTCCTTTCTAACATTATTCATTTTTCCAGTGTAGACAACACCCTTCCAAAGCTGCGAAATTAAACTTACTGAAAAGCTGAGTTTCATTGTCAGCTGCAGAAACCAAACAGACTTTCTTTAGATCATCTCTTTCCTTAATGCTTTATAACAAGAACTTGGAAGACATTTATAACAAACATTATAAATGCACACTTATGTTGATCATTAAACATTTGTCTGCATAGTCATGTGTGAATGTGATTTCAAAGACAGCAATCAAATGTACAATTTACTGTCAACTTCTAGCTCTTGTTACAAGTCTTTGGCTCAAGGCAGTCCAGAGATCATTCTTATGCTTGCTGGACACTTTTGCCTTAAATATAAGGAATGAGGGAAGTTGAAAGCTGAATAAGTCCTCTGAGTGGTTGATAATAATTAGTAGGTGGATGCTTTACATTTTCAGGATTTTGCATCATATTTCAACTCTTTACCTAAGTAATATAGAGTTTGCAAATATTACCATACTCATTCGATGAGCATTTTTTCTCATATACTGTATATGTGATTTCATTATTATTCTTACACCACCAAAGTGATTTGCTATTCAACACAGACCTTTAAATCAATAGTCAGGTTAAAATTATCCTAACCAGAGGCAGCATCTCACAGGAATGACACCATGTTCTAGTTAAAAATAAGTCCATGCTACATCTGTTCATTTTGGGACCCAAGGCCAAGAGTATGGACTGATGCCACAAGTAAAACAGCAAAGCCAGAATTGTACAGAGCAAAACCACAGAGAGCTGTCCTCAGTATTTTCCTGTGTTTACAAAATCTGCCCCAGCCCCTCCTTTTCATGCTGACAAGAGGGAACTGGCCATTTGGAAGCAAGAGAGAAAATTTTATTAAATCACAGCCAAACTACTTTATACAAATCTTAATATGATAGTAAGAAGAGCTTCAGGATTTGGGGGTTGTAGGGTTGTGTGATCTTTTGTTTTGTAGAAATGCTAGTGAGTCTTTAAATCCCACACTGGAATTATTCCCAGGTTTTTTAACAGAAAGAAAAACAAAAACCAGTGGACGTGCTGGTTTGGTTTTGTTGTTTTAAATGGCATTCTCCTAAAATTAAAATCCCTCCTAACAAGATAATTAAAAGAACAAACCTCTTTAACTCTTAATATTTGTATTAAACTTCAAATCAGTGAATAGCTGATGCCAACTCCTTCCTCCCCAGGAAGGGCCACTGAAATTGAAGGACAGAGCAGGCTGGCTTCCTTAGCCACTGTCTTGAAGGGCTGTGCTCAAGGAGAACAGCTCTAGGTAATCCACAAGCCCTGAGACTTAAGGTGAAGAAGCACAGGTGGTGACGCTGAACAAGCCCTTCAAGTATCATTGTTAACTTCTGACAAGGTATGGTGTGAGGCCTCTGCAGGTGCACTCCATCAGTACACAGACAGCCCTCTCTGCTTTGCAACCTGCCTCTGTCCTCATCACACTGTCAGAATTTGAGCATGTCATTAGCATCTGTGAATTAATTTTGTCTCTGAGCTAAAAAAATCTAGCTTCCCCATTGTGCAGACAAGACCATTGCTACTCAGGGCATAAGCAAGAATCCATTTCATAAATACAACCACTATTTTAGTCAATGCAGACTCTAGATTTTTGAAGCCGAATGTGCCTACTAGACAGGCTAGGCATTCACTAGCACCAATGTCCTTGCTGTCTTCCTTCAGGGAAAATGTTTTTGTAAGCTTGCAAGGTTGGCACAAAGCCTCATGTGCTGACTGTACACTTTGCTCCTGTCCTGATAATTTTAACTGTTGTTACTTCTCAGCAGTGATACAAGTCAATTAACAAACAGAAAACACGTGGGATCCTTGGAAGTACATAGGGAATAGTATCCTGAGAGTGGGTCAAATTTTGTCTTTTTCTCCATCTGAGGATCCATCATTAGATAAATATATTTGTGGCTAGTTGTTTGCAAGTAGCTAAAGATGAGTCTGATCTGATGCTTTTATTACGCAAGGTTCTTGTGTACAGATTCAGGCTTGACTAATTCGTATGTGACCTGCATTACCAGTATTTTATCTGAGGAACCCTGTGGCAATTCGCACGTGAATGAAGGTTAGGAAAAACATCTCTAAACAAGGGATTAAAGGGTGGAGAGTAATGCCAGAGGTAATATTTATATATTATATTTTTATTACTATTTACAAAGACATGATGCTTATTTATGTTTTCCTTTTCCAATGAGAAAAGCTTATTTGATTTGTCTGAGATACCTACCAGCCCACTTAATGAACTTTTAATTGCTTCATACTTCATCCTCTCAGCTCCATCTTTTCCCTGTACTTATCACATTGTTCTTCATCGTCACATCCAAAACATAGATGGTAAATGAAATTTCCAAGAGCCTAAAATGACTAAAGTCACACAGAAATATCAGAAACCTTTAGCTCCTAAGTGTTTCTGAAAATGGTGTCTAGGAAGCTCTGCAGCACAAATACAAAACTTTCTTCATCTTATGTAATTTTGCTGCTGTAATTGTAAATTGTAGCTATTTTTTAAAAAATAGCTATTTCAGTCATATACAAAATACTATCCCTTTAGCAATCTACAACTGTTCAGCACCATCCAGGATCCTCTCCATTGAAAAAAGTCTTTTTTGTCAATATTATCACATTTCTACTGTGATAAACACTAGACAAGAATGTCCTCACTTATCACAAGCCTGAACTTTCAAAGCTGGCCTTTTAATTTATTGAGAAGAAACAAGAAAAATGGTTTCCTGCTTCACTCAATTACTTCTATATTGTATAATGTCAACCAAGTAACAACTGTCACCTATTTACAATGGTAATCCCATGTATTGCTGACAGGCGGGAACTGATGTAGAAGCATTTGCAGAAGATGGCAAGAAATGATGGAGAAGATGCTGATCAGACTTCTTTTAATTCTGGGTAAGGTACGTCTTGTTCCAGACTGCATGTGGGGCTGGACTATAGCATAGAAAACTGTCAAAGAGGCTGGAAGTGTCAAAATGAGCCTAGGACAGGGAAAAGTGAGAAGCCTTGCTGTTCTTTGAAGGTGTGCAATGTATTTTTCCACGGCTCACATGGGAACTGACTCTTCCTCTAGAGTCTATTACCTTTGCAGAGGGACTTCTGGATGGTGTTTCACTGCTTAGTTACACTTCAGGTTTATTCTTATAGGAGATGTTTTCCTTGCCTTTTATAAAACATGCAAAAAAGGCTAGAGAGAATGAAGATTTCAGATTGTTAAACCTGAAAAATAGCTGCTCAGTTTGAAACCATTACCAAAAATGCATTTCTCAAACAAAAGATCTGTTTTATCCAAAGCCCTATAGTGTAAGACTGTTACCATGGGGACAGTTTATAGCGGTTAAGAAGAATCAAGGGAAAACTCAAGGCACAGAAATAACCTAGCAGAGACAATGAGATCTCTGCCATAAGGGAAGACTCCAGAACATTGAGTACTGTGTTCAGTTTTGGGCACCACAGTATAAGAAAGACATTGAGGTGCTGGAGCGGGTCCAGAGAACAGTAACAAAGCTGGTGAAGGGTCTTGGGAATAAGCCTTATGAGGAGAAACTGAGAGACTTGGGGTCGTTCAGTCTGAAGAAAAGGGGGCTGAGGGGAGACCTTCTTGGTCTCTACAATTATCTGAAAGGAAGTTGAAGGGAAGTGGTTGTTGGTCTCTTCTCACAAGTCAGAACTGATAGGATAAGAGGAAATTGCATAAAGTTACGTCAGGGGAGGTTTAGGTTAGACATTAGGATAAACATCTACACCAAAAGGGTTGTCAAAGACTGGAACAGGCTGCACGAGGAAGTGGTTGAGTCACCATCCCTGGAGGTATTTAAAAGCCATCTAGATAAGGTGCTCAAGGATATGGTGTAGAATTGGGCCTGGTAGAGATAGGTAACATTTGGATTTGATGATCTTAAAGGTCTTTTCCAGCCATAACAGTTCCATGAATATGAAACACACTGGCTAGTTAAATCCTTCCCTCTTAATTAACACTTTGCTCAGATAGACATGGCTGCTTTTGCCACAGTCTAGAGTTTACCATTTCTGGAAAGCAAAACCACAGACTTCTCTACATGACCAGAAGAAAGGATGTAGTCAGTACCAGTAATCTAGGCATTATGAGAAACTACACCTTTCCAGTTTACACTATACTTTTGCAAAACTCTCACATCAGATTTCAGAGATTACTAAATATCAATTTACCTAGATCAATGGCCTCAGTAGGAGTCAATAAGAATAATGGTAATAATGTCAACGTAAATTTATACTGGTTTACTCAAGCTGAGAATGAGCAAGTCAAAAAACATGGTGCAGGGTCAGCTGTAAGTCAGGCTGCTACTTCATATAAGAATGGGAAAAAAATCAGTTCCATAAAGTAGAAGGAAAATCAAAGTGCAGTGTGGTAACCTTCTAGTTTGTTACTAGGAAAATTCTGTTAATCTTGCAACAATTTCAGATCAAATATTTTCAGATAAGCACTTGTGTACGTGAGATCTTATTGAAGTAATATGTGAAACATCCTGAATACAACAGCCTAAATAACTAGTATTTTATTTCTGTCCCACTCTTAAAATATCTTGTGTCTGGAGTAAAGAATTGTAGGTTTTCTTCACCTACTATCAGAGGTTGTGTCCTTTTGCAAAAGTAAAATTCTGTACCTAAAAATAATCGGACAGACTAATAAAAAATTTTCTGGAGGAAAGATAAATGAATCTATATCACAGCCTTCTGTGAAAATAATGTGTGTATATATATACATTAACTTCATCGGAGATAAATATATCCAGATGAAAACTATTTTTCTATATTACAATTTCATGTAATGGACAACTATGTTCTTAAGCAGTTGAGGGTATGAACAGGCCTTCAACTAGAGCTTGAGGTTGATCTATGTAGCTCGAAGGCTTTGAACACAAGGTCAGAAAAGAGCAGAAGCAATGGTATCTTGTCCAGCCTTGCCATTAGACAAGCTAATTCTTCCCCTTAACAAACTTCTTTCTCCTAGAACTGCATGGCATTTTATTTGTAGACTGAATTAACATCCGCACTCTCTGCTATCACATAATACCTAACATGTTGCAATATTTTCATGTGCTGTTCTTGCAGTAGTTTTTTCTGAATAAATCAAAATATTTAATATCTATTATCAAAATATATCCACATTTACTGTCCCATAACAATGTCATTGCAGATTAAAACTGTACAGGTGATCGATATATTTTTTGCAAACCCTAAACAGAAATATTGTATCCTTATACAAATTAACATGTTGTTTGTATCATATAATATTTGGAATTCCAGCTCCACGCTGCACAGAAATGTGAGAGTTTATATCACAGCTTGTATGCATGACATTAATTTAAGAGGAATAGTGTGTTTGATATTAATGTAAGGAAGAAGAACAGTCTGTTGTTTGAGAAAGACCAGAAAAGAAGATTAAATTAAATTTAAAAGGCTGGCAATCAACAGTGATGCTCCTTTCAAGCTCCTTGTTTTGAAGCAGTCTTCAGAGTTGATGCAGTAAGGCAGTTTCAAAATGTTTTGAGCACTTGTACAACAATAAAAGCTATAAATATATTTATAGCTATAGATTATAGAAAAACTGAAGTTTTGCTCTCCTCAAGTGACCCAGAGGTCTTTGGCATTACTTATGGGCTGCTAATGCATATCTTAATCCTGAAGTAGGAGGGAATAATATGTTTCTTCTGAAACATAATCCTTAATAAGAATCTCAGAGTGCTTTACAAACATTAACTAATTAATCCTCCCAGTTGTTCAGCAAGCAGTTACTAGTAATGTAATCATAAGTAAACTGAGACATAGAAAGATGAAGGCCAAAATTTTGCAATGGGCTGAGAGAAAGGAGAGAAATTTCCATCAGTCTCTTTAAGAGATAAGTCAAAGAGCTTGCAGAAATTCTCCTAACCATGTCACATAGAACATTCTCATCTTACAAGAGGTAACGCTGTATGACACGATTGATCAAGCTAGCCTTTTCTGATGGCAGAAGAAAATATAAAATTGAAACAAATTATTTGCCATTCTCACAATTTTAAATAATTTTGTGGGAATTTTGAAAAGCTTTTCAAAATATAGTAATCTCTATACTGCATAATAACTAACCCCACAAAAAAAGACCTTTCTCATTTCTACAAGTAAAATGTAATTGATGTTTTGTTGCTTTAGTTAAATTGAACATATTTCCCACAATATAAGTAAATTCTGTTATTAAGCGAAGCATGTGTATAATTTTTTATTGCAACAGGTGGCAATAGTGTAGAATTGATCTGCACAAATTACAGGATTTGGAGTTTGACTAATTAAATTAGAAGTTATTTGTTTCATCCATTTACTAGTACATTTTTCAGAACTTTGGCTACCTACTCCTTTTATTCTGGTAGTTTCCACTACAAAAACTCATACAGGCCAGGTTCAGAATGCTTGGAAAATTCATTGCCATTCGTCTGCTGGTCTCCAGATGAAAACCACAACATAGTGCTGCTGTGAAATAGGCTAGCCTCTGCCAGTCCACCTATTATCAGCATGGGAACATATTGAATCTCTCCATCACCCAAGTGAGATAACATAGCATTTGGATTGAGTTCACTCTGTCACAGTTTCATTCTGCACACAATTTCCTTGGTGTATTCACAAGAGACCAGAGTGCAGATTCAGCCAATTTTAATTCAAATTGCTTTCTAATAATGAAATGAATTGTTTTCTAATGAAATTAATTTCTTTCTAATAATGAAAAAGTTTTGCTCTTTTTGGAGCTTTTTTGAAGCCAGGAAAAGCCTTTTGCCTGTGCTGGGGGCTGTCAGTTGGTGGGCAGGCTGCTGAGATAGCCTGGGCAGAACCAGCACCACCCACCGTTGAAGCCTCAGCGACGGCAGTGACTAGTCACAGAGAGCAGAGTGAGCAACCACTGCTTGTGTGTTCCCTGGGGAGTGCTGCAGCTGGCTGCAGCCCTTAGGGCAGGGCACTGAGCCTCTGCCAGTGTACAAGGTAAATTCAACCCCTCTAAGTGGTCAGAGGTTAAGGGTGCTCATCCCAACTGGCCGTTGAGTCACAAGGTGTCAGCCGCTTGAAGAGATTCAGCCATGGTTGCTACCTGGCCGAAGGCTGTTGTTAGAAAAGCTGTGGGCACCCAGACAGAGGCCCCACACAAATATGTGGGCGTCCAGGCCTCTGGCTGCAGAAGGTGCCAGAGCCTGGCACTTGCAATGGAGGGTAGTGGTGACAACACCTGTGTCAGGTGTGAACAGTTGAATGATCTGCCCAGCCAGCTGGCTGAGCTGAAGCATGAAGTGGAGAGGTTGAGGAGTATCAGGGAGTGTGAGAGAGAGATTGACTGGTGGACCCACTCCTTGAGAGAAAGGAAACAGGTTGAGGCCCCACATAAATCAGAGGAACCCCTCCACTCTTGTCACCAGGCAGTAGGAGGGGACCTCAGAGAAGGGGAGGAATGGAAACAGGTCCCTGCTCAAGGAGGCAGGCAAATCCCCTCCTGGTTGCTTCAACCTTCTCAGTTACCCTTGCAGAACAGGTATGGAGTCCTGCAGGAGGAACTGGCTGTTGGAGAGGAGGTCGGTTCACCCAGGCTAGAAATGCCAGGAAGACCAAGTCTCCATAGAACTGGCATCACAACTGGCTCCAAAAGGAAAAGCAGACAGGTCATTGTTGTGGGTGACCCTCTACTGAGGGGGGGCAGAAGGACCAATATGCCGTCCTGACCCACTTCACAGGGAAGTCTGATGCCTCCATGGGGCATAGGTTTGGGATGTGTTGGACAAACTTCTTGCCCTAGTAAACCCCTCTGATTATTACGGCCTTTTAGTATTTCAAATGGGAAGTGACGAAGGGGATAGAAGGAGGCTAAAATCAATTAAAAGATTTTAGAGCCTTGGGACAGCTGCTTAAGGGATCAGGAACACAAGCTGTGTTCTCCTCTATCTCTTCAGTGGCAATCATGAATGAGGAAAATAACAGGAAGAGACAACAGGTCAACTCATGGCTCCAGAGCCGGTATTATCAACAGGGCTTTGGGTTTTTTTATCATGAGCTGCTATATGAGACACCTGGCCTGCTGCTGGTAGGTGGGATGCACCTGTTCCAGAGGGGGAAAAGGATTTTGGGGCAGGAGTTAGCAGGGCTCATTGACAGGGCTTTAAACAAGATATGAAGGGGGAAGGGAATATAATTGGGCCTTTTAGGAGTAAGCCCAAGGAAAGCATGCCAGGGCTTGAAGGATGGTGGAC
The DNA here is from genome assembly GCA_032159205.1 of Eurystomus glaucurus suahelicus. NCBI lineage: Eukaryota > Metazoa > Chordata > Aves > Coraciiformes > Coraciidae > Eurystomus > Eurystomus glaucurus. The sequence continues at coordinate 44,103 of JAVFHW010070948.1, forward strand.
TAGGGAGGACTCTGGCTCTGCCATTTCATTTGATAGAGGTTTAGAAATCATGGAAGCACCTGAGAAGGGTCTGATAGGAAATGGGGCCCACACTATGTTGAGTGTTGGGTGTTGGAATCATTAGCTCATCTGAAGTGCATCCATACCAATGCACGCAGTATGAGCAACAAACAGGGGGAGCTTGAAGGCATGATACATCAGGAAAACGGTGACATAGTGGCTATCACAGAAACGTGGTAGGATCCCTCACATGACTGGAGTGCCACAATCTCTGGCTACAAGCTCTTCAGGAGGGATAGACAGGGAAGGAGAGGCAGTGGTGTGGTCCTGTATGTTACAAAAAGCTATGAGAGCTCGAAAATCAAGTATAGTGATGACAGTTGAGAATGTTTGGACTATGTTAAGGGCCAATAAAGCTGATATTGCTGTGGGAGTCTGCTATAGACCTCCCAACCAAAGCAGTGAGGTGGATGAATCTTTCTATAAGCAGTTGGGAGAAGTCTCATAGCCGCTTGCCATTGTTCTTGTGGGGGACTTTAACCTCCCAAGTATCTGCTGGGAATACAACACAGCAGAGAGGGAACTATCCAAGAGGTTCCTGGAATGTGTGGAGCACCCAGCTCCTCACACAGCTGGTAAGTGAGCTGACCAGGGAAGGTGCCCCCCCGGACCTGCTTCTTGTGAACAGGGAATAGCTTGTGTGGGAAGTAAAGGTTGGAGGCTGTCTAGGGCACAGTGATCATGAGATGATTGAGTTTTTGATCCTTAGAGAAACAAGAAGAGGGGTTAGTAAAACTGCCACCTTAGCCTTCCAGAGGGCAAACTTTGACCTGTTCAGAAGACTGATTGACAAATCCCCTTGGGAGGGTGCCCTGAAGGATATATGAGTCCAGAAAGGCTGGACACACCTCAAGAGAGAAGTCTTAAAGGCACAGGAGCAGGCTGTCCCCATGTGCTGAAGAACAAGTAAGCAGGGAAGGAGACCAGCCTGGCTAAATAGGGACCTTTGGCTGGACCGCAAGAAAAAAAGAGAGTCTATGACCTTTGGAAGAGGGGGCAGGTCTCTCATGAAGACTATAAAGATGTAGTGAAGCTATGCAGGAAGAAAATTAGGAGAGCCAAAGTGCAGCTAGAGCGCAGCCTAGCTACAGCTGCTAAGGATAACAAAAAATGTTTCTATAAATTCATTAACAACCAAAAGAGGATTAGGGAAAAACTCCCACCTTTATTGGATGCAGAGGGAAACATAGTAACAAAGGATGAGAAAAAGGCTGAGGTGCTCAACACCTAATTTGCCTCAGTCTTTAGCAGTAGAACTAGCTGTGCCCTGGACACCCAGCCTCATGAGCCAGGAGACAGGGAGGGGAAGCAGAATGAGGTCATGACAATTAAAGAGGAAGTGGTCAGTGACCTGCTACACCACTTGGATGCACACAAGTCTATGGGACTGGATGGGTTACACCCAAGGGTGATGAAAGAGTTGGCAGACATGCTCACCAAGCCACTTTCCATTATTTAGCAGAAGTCATGGCTAACTGGGGAGGTCCCAATGAACTGGGGGGTAGCAAATGTAACACCCATCTACAAGAACAGCAGAAAGGAGGATCTGGGAAACTGTAGACCTGTCAGTCTGACTTCAGTACCAGGGAAGGTCACGGAGCAGATCATCTTGAGTGCCATTACAAGCCATATAAAGGACAACCAAGGGATCAGGCCTAGTCAGCATGGGTTTATGAAAGGCAGGTCCTGCCTGAAGAACCTGATCTCCTTCTATGACAAGATGACCCAACTATTGGATGAGGGAAAGGCTGCGAATATTGTCTACCTAGACCTTCAAAAAACATTTGACACTGCCCCTCATAGAATTCTCATGGAAAAACTGGATGCTCATGGCCTGGATGAGCATATGATCTGCTGGATCAAGCATTGGCTGGATGGATGGGCCCAAAGAGTGGTGGTCAATGGAGTTAAATCCAGCTGGTGGCTGGTCACAAGTGGTGTTCCTCAGAGCTCAGTGTTGGGACCATTTCTGTTTAATATCTTTATCAATGATCTTGATAAGGACATAGAGTGTATCATCAGTAAGTTTGCAGATGACACCAAATTAAGCAGGAGTGTTGATCTGCATGAGGATAGGGAGGCTCTACAGAGAGACTTGGATAGATTGGATTGATGGGCTAACATTAATGGTATGAGCTTCAACAAGGCCAAGTGCCATGTCCTGCACTTGAGCCACAACACCACCATACAACGCTATAGGCTTGGGGAAGTGTGGCTGGAAAGCTGTCTGGCAGAAAAGGACCTGGGCATTCTACTTGACAAGCATCTGAGTATGAGCCAGCAGTGTGCCCAGGTGGCCAAGAAAGCCAGTGGCATCCTGGCTTGTATTAGAAATGGTGTGGCCAGCAAAAGTAGGGAGGTGATTGTGCCCCTGTACTCAGCACTAGCAAGGCCACACCTTGAGTATTGTGTCCAGTTTCGGGTGCCTCAATACAAGAGAGATATCGACGTGCTGGAGCAAGTGCAGAGGAGGGCAATGAAGCTGGTCAAGGGCCTGGAGAATGAATCTTATGAAGAGCAATGGAAAGAGCTGGGACTGTCTAGTTTGAGGAAAAGAAGGCTAAAGGGAGACCTCATCACTCTATCTACCTGAAATGACATTGTAGAGAGGTTGGTGTTGGTCTCTTCTCACAGGTAATTAGTGATAGAACAAGAGAGAATGGCTTCAAGCAGCAACAGGGTAGGTATAGACTGGACATTAGGAAAAAAAAATTCACAGAAAGAGTAGTCAGATACTGGAATAGGCTGCCCAAGGAGGCGGTTGAGTCACCATCCTTGTAGGTGTTTAAGGGTCATTTAGATGTGGTGTTAGGGGATATGGTTTAGGGGAGAACTTTATAGAGTAGAGTTGTTGGTTGGACTCAATGATCCTAAGGGTCTTTTCCAACCTGAAAGATTCTATGATCCTTTACAAAGTACACTATTTCATACTGTACCACCTCTTTTAGCTTTTTACTGTATGAAAAAAACCACCACCACCAACAACAAAAGATTAAGCCAATGATCCAGGATTAGGGAATAAACTGACTAAACAGCCAAACAAAAAAGCATTAGCCTTTTATTCCATATCTCCCTCTCAATACCCAACTTTTACAATAAAATTATGGTTGTGGAATTTGGAGAAGGTGGAGTTAAGAGCTGGGTAATGAAGAAACAACAGAGTACAGACCTTTTGCTTTTAACTTAAAGTATTTAGAAGGAAGAAAAGAGTTGGCTTTTATCTTAACACAGATCAGTCAGCTTGAAGGAGCAACTCTGTGATCTCACAACAAAAGCAACTAACATGTTTAAGCACTTAATTTTTCCTGAACCAGAGCAATTTTCCTTCATATCCCAATCTTGATATCTCTTTCAGTGTCTGACTGCTTCTTTCTCCCTCTGGAATATTGCCAGAATTCATCCTTGCCTTGATTCTGTCTATGCTGACACACTATTTGTGCCTTAATAGTTTAAACTATTTCCGTCTTCCTATCGGATCTCTATTCACTAAAATGAACCATGAGTAAAACCGTTATCTTTTCCTCCCTTTTTGGAAAAACAAAAAGTTGTCAGAGTATCTCTGTAACCAACACAAGTAGCCATAACTTATCCATTTTCATCCTTCTTTTCTCACTGTCTGTTCAAGTCCCCAACCGGACTGTTGCAGAATTAACAACTTCCCCATTCCATTTTTCTACATGAAACTGGAGAATCTTAAGGGGCTTCTCCACTGACTGTCAGGTAAAGTGTAAACACCCACATTGTTCCGGGTTTAAAGACTTCCGTGACTGATGATGAATAGATAGCAAGATTTGGTTAAGTCTTAGGGAACAAGAATGTTGAATAATGTTGAGTAAATCTGGCACAGCTCTAACCTCCAAATTCTCCTTGTTTGTTTCTTCCACTGATTTAATTTATTTTAAATCTACCTTTTGAACCTCTTGTTAGCTTGTTCCATTCTGATTCTGAGCAATCAGTTCTGCTGACCACTTCCCTGTCTTGGATTTTCTTGCTGTAATATATTACGATAGCAAGAGGAAGAAGAGAGAAACCACAGGAAAAAAAAAAACCAAAATGACTAACCAAACAAAACACAGAACACCCTCCCCCAGCCCCCAAATCCTCTCTTAATAGCTTTCAAACCAACATGGATATGGACGTATATACCTGTTTGCAAACACCTTAGAAGATAAGACTCTGGTGATCTTCCTGTACCATGCAAACCTCATCAGCCAACAGCTACCTTAAAGAACTCTTGGTCCCATACGTGCTGCTCTCACATGTTGGATCTCCCCATTTACTCCCCTGCTCATCTTGTGATGTCATCCTCCTATTTAATCTACTTGTTACTTTGATATCATGGATTTTCACGTGAGATTGAGCATAAAAATGTTATATTAAAATAATAATAATAAAGTTTGTAAGTGCTAATATTAAAGAGCAAAGAATAGGAGCTGATTTCTATACTTTTGTTCCTTGCATACCACTTTAATATTTCTGGTCTTTCCAGGACACAGTATAATAACAGTAGTTACTAATTTTTACTGGTTGTGTACTTTTTGGAAGAGGAAGAGAGAAGGGAGTAAAAAGGAGGATTGGAGACATCTGCCAAGTTCCTTTGAGAACTTTAATTTAAAACACCTCAGAGAACTTCATTCATTTCAGTTATCTTTCAGACTTCACAGCCCCGTCTTTCTTTTCTCAGTGTGAATAATTCCCACAGTGACATACCAGGAAGCATAACGTGAATTTATAGATTAAATAAATGTTAGAATGAAAAGAATTTGAGAATTCTTTTCTCACATATATTATTAAAATGTAAATATGTATTAATTACAAAAACATCTTCATAGCATACATATATATGGCTGAATATGGTTATAAATTTGAGTGTGATCAAATCTGAAATGCACGCTTCCAGCTGCTTCCCAGTAATGGTGGCAGGTTAGTTACTCAACCCTGCAATTAACTGTACAAATCCACATCAAAATGTTTGGAGCCTGAAACAATTACCTGAACATGACTCACAGAAATTAGAACAAGTATTGTCTCTCTAACAGTTAGTACAGCTGCCAGAAAATGAAGTAGTAAATTAAGGAAACATCAGAAGGAAAGGAATTAAAAGGAAAGCTGTGGGATGGAGGGGAAAGGTACTTAATGGTGTTATGTACTTTCTTCTTCGTAATTGCCCTCTCTCCTACTCTCAGTCCTCTCCAAAACAGTGGCATGAAACAAGTTTTATAAACAGATCTGAAAAAAGAATACTGTTCAACACACCTACTATTCAAGAAGGCACTCCACCATACTTTGAATTATCTAGCTCTTCTTATCTTTTCTTCAAAAGAAAAGAAAAAGGTTTTCAGGAGAGATTAGAGGTTTTTAAAAAAAAATAAATAAATTAAAAAGTGTAGTTTCATAGACTTCTTTGTGACCACAAACTTCCTGGATTAATCTCTAAACTTGGGCATACTTCCCAGAGACCTTTACTCTCATCTCCATGCGCTCAATATGACTTCTTTATTTTCCAGCTCTATTTGCCACACTGAACTTCTAAAATACTACAGAGAATTCTGTGCACATATAGTGCTCTCTTCTTTGATATTGTTTGCACTGTTACACCTTTTTCTTCTGTCTGAACCAGGACATCTTCCCTCAGAATAAAATTATCATTGCATCCAAAGCATATGTATTACAGACACTACCTTTATCATGTCGAATTCTAATTCAGGAATTATTGTATTTGATATTTTGCCATTACATCATGCTTGGTTTGGGGGTATAGGTTCTCCCAAGAAAAATAGGCTAATTTGAGCAAAATGTATTTATTAGTGCCACCATTACTGCAGAGTTTTGATCAGATCTTCACTCCAGATTATTTTAGGTTTTCTTGGTTTCTCTGTTTTCTTATACACACAAACATATTTTTATTTCCTACACTCCAGATTTTTTCCTCTTACTTACCTTGTTTCAGTGCTGACATTTTCTTTTCATTCCAGATGGTTTCTTTTCCTCTATATTTGTACTCAGGTATTGGAACATGACTACCTACAGCTCCATGGAATAACTCTGTTTTCTCACATCTCATCAAAACTGGTTGAATAAGATGGGGGGATCATTGGTGAGAACTAGCTGCCTGGGGGTCATTTT
>JAVFHW010070950.1:1830-13447 GCA_032159205.1 Eurystomus glaucurus suahelicus
TCTACTCCCTTACATGTTCAAAGTAGACTCTTCAAGCTACAGCCACTGCTCTCTTTTTTGGGTTTTTTTTTTGGGTTTTTTTTTTTTTTTTTTTTTTCACATAGGAATGATTTTATTTTAAAATTAAGTAGTGAAGATTTTTCTCTCTCTGTGAGGGTTTATAATAAGCATGCTATAATAAGAGCTAAACTACCTCAAAGAAACCAAAACTACCATTTTTTTAAATTTCTAACATTGGGAAACCAGTAAAAAAACCTAAAAAACCACACGGTATGTTAAACCTTCTAGACACTTTCAGAGAATTGACTGCCTTTCTTCCTTTGCAATGGCTAAGGGAGATCATGTGCTCCTTGGCACTAGCAGCTATTGACTTGTGAAGTGTCTGCATTAATTCTCTGGGTGACTTCAGATGGGCTCATTTACCTGTCAGGGCTGAGCCCTGCGGGATACTTGCCTGCTTAAGTCTGAAAAATTCTGAGCACTGAAGTTCATAGATTCATAGAATCACAGAATGATTTGGGTTGGAAGAGACCTTTAATGATCATCTAGTCAATCCTCTGCCATGGGCAGGGACATGAAGAAGTTTCCACATCTTCCCTTGATAACTCAGATCCATTGTATTGTCAGAAAGATTCCCTTGAAATCAGAGCACTTTCCCTCTTTTCAGCTTCATTTTGTCAGGTAACATTGCACTTTCTGGTAACTAAAGTTTTGCTAATCAGTAGTTCAGCTACAGACATTACAGCTGCTTGGCATCTTTTCAAATAAACTTTTTTTTCCCCTAAATAACAGTTTATTGATACCAAAATGTTTCACTGAATTGTATAGATTTCAAAATGATTTTTGATGGTAGTATTTTTGAGGTCACATGCAACTCTAAAAATGCGTATACAGGCAGAGAGAAATTAGAAAACTAATCTTTCACTACACAAATGCATGTTCCTTTCTGGAGAAATATTTATTGTGCTTGGTTTGAATTCAAATTACAAAAAAAATATTTAACTGCTATAATAAAATCATATCGTCACTCCTTAGCCAACCTTTATACATCTGTTAGGACAATGAAATTTTGTCCTTAGTTTCTTTCTGGTCAGAAATAGATGCATAGCAGGAAAAATTCTAATGGTCTGTTAGACCATTAGATGGTCATTCTAATGGTCTGAGTTTGGTACTACTCAATATTTTCATTAATGACCTGAAAGGAATGAAGAGCAGGTTTATTAAGTGTACAGATACTATGTGCTGGAAGGCACTGAAGGAATGTTAGAGGACAAGGACAGAATTCAAGATTATTTTAATAAGTCAGGGATATTGACAGAAAACATGACAACATTCAGCAATGGTAAGTGCAAGATCCCATACTTAGTCAGGTATAATTAACCACATAAGCACAGGATGATGAATAACTGGTTATAAACAGTTCTATAGAAAAATAAATTAGGGGTTGTAAAGGGTCATGAAGAGAACAGGAGTCAACAATGTTCTGCTGTTGTGAAAAAGACAAATGCCTCAGAATGTGTATAGCAGGATGTATAAGGAAATGTATGACTGGAAGGAAATGTGAACTAATCCCTCTGCTCTGTTTAATGTTTTATTCAACACTATGGCCTTAGATGGACTATTGTGTCTAGTCCTGGGCACTACACTTCAATAAATTCATAGATCAATGCAGACTCTAGGAAGAAAAAAAAAGAAAGATCAGAGGTTTAAAAATATAGCCTATGGGGGAAAACTAAAGGAAATGAGTTGTTTAATTCAGAGTAAAGAAGACCAAAGGATGACATTTGCTTTAAATAACAGTGAAACAAACAAAAGGGATGAGTTGATTTCTTGAAGGTTTTTTCTGGTCCTAGGATTTCATGATTCCTGACCACTGAAGTAAATGGGAGCATAGTACCATGGAGCAGAGACACCAGCCAGAAATACGTAACACCTCCAAGACAAAAAATAGAGATATCTCTACCTTTGCAGAGCTCTTACTGTAGGAACTTATGGAGAGAAAAGAGTGCAGCTGAGCTAGAAACATGCATCACCATTAAGTAGTAGCACATAGTCTACGTAATTCACATAGAACATTTTAAAGCTACTTCTACCATACCATTTATAACCTACTTCCACTCCAGAAATACTTCAAGAAAACAAAAATCTGATCCTTACTGTGAGTTTGTTGAACTTTGAAATTTATAGTATGCTAATTTACAGTATGCTAATCTCTGTAAAGAGCAGGATTACCTGATATTCTTATTTATTTGCAAATCATCTGGACTTCCCCATTATTGTGAAAATGTCTGGAGATTTGTAATAAACATTTTGCAATCAAACAGAAAGCCATTAAAGGAAGATCTCCTATACAAACATAACATCAGTCTTCAGTCTTTGTTACAGCTTATAGGTATTTAAATGCTCTATGTATGTGAAATTGCCACTTTAATTTTTTTATAAGCACAGAATCAGAAACAAAGAATACATCCTTTAAGAAAAATCTTAAGTGGCTATGTACTATATTGCTTAGTACATATATCTCTATAACACCCTTAAATTGGCTCTGTATTACATTATTTACTTTTGTGAACCCTAAAACAGAAAAAGTTAGTTGGTGATGAAGTGACAAAATTTTGTAGTGAGAAATGTATAGGTAAACATCACTGGAAAAAAGGAAGCTTACTCAATATAGGTCCTAAATAGAGTTAATTTCTGCTTCTATCTGAATTTCTGTGACACCCAAAGGAAAATATGTTAATCTTTTTTTCATCTGGGAAGAAGGACTTGCCTTAGTGATACTAACTGGATTAAAACTGTTGAGAACAGAAAGCAGTGACAGTGTGTTTGAGCTCTGCTTTAGAAACTCATACAGAGACTGCACCATTCATCAAGCTGCACAGATTCTTCCCTTGCAAACTGTTTTTTTTTTCCACAGTCACCATAATGGTGAGGAAAATTAGTGAGTCCAAGCCATGTGAGTCCCTAGTGGAGCCTGCTAGAGTGGACAGTAGCTGCTAACACCTTCAGATGGAGGAGGACCATACAGAAAAATCAGAAGAGGCAGCAGGGACATCACAAAATCTAGGAAATCCTGGAATCTGTGATCTTTTGTCTCCATGCCAGAGAAGCTGAGAAACTATACTGAACTGTGTTGCACTCAACAAACCCCAGGTAATCTTTTCTGTCCTCAAATTCATTCCCAAAACATGTAGACTTAGAACCAGTGTTCCTCTTCCTATGTGGTGGTGGGACAAGGAAAGAGGCTTGTGTGTCACTGGCAGGTGCAGTTGAAATCAGCTTGAAAATGTGTGAAGCTGCCTAAAGAGAAAACAATTTCCTCAGCTCAGAAAAATGTTAATAGACACCAGAAACCTTGTGACTTGATAAATAGAACAGGAGACCAGATAGCAATAACAAGAAAATTTTTCCATTTTAGAAAAATAAAAATTCTTATCAGCCACCCACCATGTGCTATAATTTAAAAGCTTTTGAGCAAAGAGCATTTTTTTACTGCTAAAAGGTTCAAAATGTTGCAGTATGTAGACCAAAAATTCTTGATTACCTGCGGCAGATGAGTCAGCAGAGAAACAGTTCACAACACAGTGCAGCCCTTACATTTTGACATATATTGTTAAGGGCTCCTCAAAGTCATTCCAAAAAGGCAAAGAAAGAAAGAAAGAAAATTTAACTAATGTAAAAGGAAAAGGAAAGTCTGATAGGATGAATTTAACCTTGAAAATATAATAAGGAAAAGGATATGAAAATAGGGAACGTGACATTCTTCATCCTCATAGATTTTGTGGAGGTTTTTGATTTATCATGCAAAATTTAGTCGTTTCTGTTCCAGGGGATTCCTCAGGATAGCCCTCAGGATTCCTCAGGATAAACGTACTTTAGGTAGAAAGTTACTCTTGCATCTAGGGAAGGTAGTGTGCCTTAATATTATGTATTGCAACACAAGCCCTTTTCTGTCTTTTTGAGAGAAAGAAAATGTTATGTAAACACAGTAACAGATGTGTAGTAGTGCAGGATGACTACACACTGTGCATCTACCTGCAGCTTTACCATCTAAAGGTCTGCCTAAACAAACAAAAATAATTTAATTCAAGAGCTGGACAAAACATATCCTGGAAACATGCTGGTTCTGCAACACCTGTGTACAGTTAGCTCTTTCATTCAGATCATGATGAAGTTCATCTTCCAGAGCAGAAGTTTGGGAAGGATGAAACGAAGATGTTCTGACAATTCCAGATTCCATGGTATTTCTACAAAAAGTCAAAACACTGACACTAATATTACAAATTTCCATAGGACAGCATTCAATGAGTGTTCCAGACAACTGTATGAAATTGCTGTCTGTTTTAGAAGTGAGATAGTTTTCCTTGATCTCTCGAAGCCTGAAGGGCTTTTGTTAAATGCAAGAACCCAGCAATTCTCTTGCATTGTTTAGCATGGCTGCATGATGGGAAACATGGTTTCACAGTCTATTGTAGGCACTGTTATACTTCTCAGTTCAACAAGCAGCTATAGAAGCAAACTGCATCAGGAGATCGCAAGGAAGGATTGAAGAACAGAAGCAGCAGCTCACTGTAGATAAAAAATTAAATCACGAGCCCACCTTGCTAAGAGGGCTATGAAGTCAAGGGCTGGGGTAACTCTTCCACTTTCTCTCGAGATGCCAGAGCTAGATAATGGGACCAGCAGCAGCAACATAGGGAAAAAAAATACAAGACAGCAGAGCTTTCACCCTGCATGTCATTGCCAACAACAACTTCTGTCTTTCTGCACTGAGTTGCCTATGCCTACATTCTGAAAGATTACCTTCATTTTCCTTTGTAGCCTGAGCCTGAACTGAACAAGTAAGTTATGAATAATTAACACTCAAGCATATTTAAATTTCAAAGGTAGTGGAAGTCTTCCTCTTTAATTTTATGGATTGGTACACACTGTTTTGATTCCAAAAAGGTTTGTTAAATCGGAAGAGGTGGAGTTTTTTTTCCCTGTACTGTTTGGAATGTGATCAAATGCTAAGAAGGCACTAGGATGAGGAAATGTTTTCCAGAATCCAGATTTTCACTGCTGTGGGTTAAATCATGCTCTTTTTCTAATACAATCATAAGAATCTTATATTTCAGTTGCTACTAATATGTCTCAAAAGTGACCTAAGAATATAAACAAAATTACTGATTAATTTAACAGTATGCTGTTAAATTCCTATCAGACATTTCACATCACGAGAGTTTTCTAGCCACACTGTTAAATTTTGCACAGTTCTTTATGCACTCTTATTTTCACTAGACATATATTTTACTGTCTTATTACTGTACTACATCAAACACAGAACCATAGGGAGACAGGTGAAGAAAAAATGCAGATGGTACTAAGAAAAATCTTTTGGCAGATCTTAAACCAGACAGTATTCTTCTATGTTTTATATTGCAGCCGTGTGCAGTAGCTGTAGACCATCACACTGCACAGATGGAAATACAAGTTTGAGGGCTATTGAGCATGTGGATTTTCCCAGTGTGTCACAATTACAGAAACATCTGTGCTAAATAACTTCAAGCTGATCCACAGCAAAAATCAGCAACGTTCAGTAACTCTCAATATCCACTTTTTCCCCTGTGGTGAGATGGCCTAGTGATTGCAACTTGGACTAGCACTAAGCATGTGGCTTCATTATTTTAGAGCCTATTTAGAGATTTCTCCCATGGTATATTACCTACAAAATCCTTATGTTTTTCTTAGTTCTATAGAGATTGAGTTTCAGAGATGCCACATGCCTGCAGCTATCATTTATTTCAATTAGGGGTGTGGATATGTAGGTTCCCTGAAAATCTAGTCCTATGAAGATATTTTTAATTTGATCTGCAAAGGGAAGGGCAACAGTCTGGGTGGCATGATCATAAGAGACCAGATGGGAACCAGAGGTTTGCCCATGGGAACAAAGACTAAAAACTATGATGACGTCTAATATTTCTATTGTACCATAACAGCATAACAAACATTCATCACTTCGTTTCTTTCTTCTGGTGGAGACAAGAAAGATAGAATTCCCCCAAAAAATGATTAAAGAACAGAAAGCCTTCCCAAATACCCTCAATGATATAATCCCACACCCATTTATATACTTAGGCCATACTGCAGTTTAGAAAACTTCACTGTTCCTCATCTATGACTGAGCTAAGACACTGTTTTTTACCCTACATCCTCCTGCAGCATTGGAACCCAGAGGTTTTTATGGATGTAAGCTCATTACTCAAATACAGAGTATTTCCAATTCTTCATGCACTGTCACAGAATCATTTTTCAATCCTTGTTGCCTTTTTTTATTTCAGCTAGAAAAATACTCCAATATAGTCACCAGATTTTGCTCACCACCTCCCAGTATTAGAAATAAAAAGATTCATATATTTCTCACCTGCCACACAGTGCAATGTTTCTGCCTAATGCACCTTTTTCTATGCATTGTCCAGTGTCATTTGGGACATTCCAAGTGAAGAATACTCCTTCTCAGAAACTGTGATTGTTCTGTAACATAATAGACTCAGCTGTAGGATTCTTTCCCTCATATCTAGTTTGGATTTTATTTTCCTCAGTTCTACCCCAATTTCTTCCAAGAACACTATTATTTGACTAAATATTTCCTTAACTGCTTTGATGTTCAAACTCTTGAAATATTAGCGAAGTAGTGACATGCATCTTATCTGACACTCAGCCAACTTAAATACTGTCAGTTCTTTCATCTTTATAAACCAGTCTCCAGTTTTTTATAATTACTGCTACCTGGTTTTAAATTCTCCCTACTTAATCTCTGACTTTCTATGTACTAAGCCACAGTTACTATAATATTCTAACTACTATCACATCTGAACTACAGAGGAACTATAATCTTCTTGGTTTAAGATATGACTCCTCAGAGGGAACAGCCAAAATCATACTGTATTTTTCTGTAGCTTTATCTCTTTGCCAGCCCTTACATAATTTTTTTCAATTCAGTATATATCCATACAAGGATGGATGCATAGCTAGTCGGTGTCTGAATATGGGTCTTCTATCCTTTGTGTTTCAAAGATGTTAAGCTTCTAAACAGGCATACTATTAAAAACTAAAACAAACAGAAAAAAAAAAAGAAAAAAATAGGCATATGTGAAGGAGAGACTGTAAGACTGAAAGAATTTCTCAGTGTTTTCTCTTCCTAACCGCTCATGCATCCCTAGTTCACACCCACCTGAAATCATCCAACAGCCCCTCTCTCAGAGTTTCTCTCTGCCAACTCTAACAACTGCCAAGTTGTCAAATGATGCTGCTATTGTGTCCCCATAGCAACAAGCTTTCTGGCCTGAGTGACAGTATTTCCATATTGTCAACTGGAAAATGTCCCAAATAACTCTAGGAGCACCTGGAGTTTTCTTGCAATGCAAATATCTTTTTCTTTTCCCCTCCCAGTTCTTCATATATTAAAGGGAAGTTATTTATACTCGTTGCAATGGGGTTGTATGATGACAGCTGAGCATTTGAAATTTACTTTAAAATTCTGTAAATCTGTCCTTTCAGTGGAGTTTATGTTCCTTTTCAAACAGCTGTGAATTTTAAAGCCATATTTAAAATATATTTTTTTAAAAAATCTGGTAAGTAACATATCAAGATCTTTATAACTGAACAGAAAAAGTATGTAATGTATTATGTGACACATTCTTCATGCTTTAAAGTTGATGAGAAATGCAAGAGAAATGCAAAAGTACTGATGAAAATGTTTTCCTCGAGGAAGAACACATTTCTAACCTGTGTATATCTAATAAGTTACTCAACTGTATGCTATTATTAATCTTCCACAGTAACAGTGTTTGGATCACACAGACTGATTATGCATCTATTAAAAGGGGAGATAAATGAGAAATAAAAGCAAAATAAATCCTACCAGTCTCAGTGAATTGGCAGAAATTTACACCCATGAAAATCTGGCATTCCTGCCACCCATCTCTAATTGTAACAGTATTTTTTGGTTAGATTATTTAATCTCATTGAATATTGAAGATGACTTCCAGTTCATTTATCAAGGCCACCTAAGGTCATATCAGAAAGAATAACTGAGTGCTCCTGAACGCATGTGGAAGCTACCTTTATCAACATGATTACAATATTCAGATGTCACTCCAAGTCAGCATGTGGATAGAAGAGACAGAAGCTAGTTTATTGTCTTTTGGGGAAGGTGTTTGAGTGAATTGTGAAGTCAGCCCCAGTATCCTGACAAATGCAGTTTTTGTGCCTAGTTCTATTCCCCAGGTTACCAACACAGTTCCAACAAGATACATTTTTTTTCTTCTGAGCTGGCCAGTAATACTATCATATACTTTTATACGGCTGCTGTGCTTCATATCAAGCTTTCAATAATGAGTAGCAGCTCACTCTGTTACTTATATATTGCTAATGTTGTGGGCTTAAGACTGTTATGGTGTCTAATTAGCAAAAGTTTGCAATGTTCTTTAAGAGACTTTACTGAATAAAAGATTGAATGTCCAAAATATATTAATGCAAATAACACAAAATCACAAAGTAAAAGCTTATTCTGAAAATTAGGACCCTATACATGCAGTTTAGCTATAGACATATGATAAGGACAGAAGCAAAAATATTTAATAATTTGATATAAACAATGAATCATTTATGAAACAATCATCATCTTTTCATCTGAGAATAATGGAGGACAGAATGAATAAAATATTTCAAGGAATGAGATTAATGTGATTGCAAATATTAATTTAAAATATAATAATTTTACTAGACAATCTTGTAGACCCTAAGTAATAAACTGAAATACATTTCATTCACACATTATATTTTAGCTGTTCCAGCTAGTTGAATCATAGAATGAATCATAGAATGTATAGGGATGTAAGGGACCTCTAAAGGCCATCTAGTCCAACACCCCTACAATAACCAGGGACATCTCTAACTAGGTCAGGTTGCTCAGAGCTCCATCAAGCCCCACCTTGAATGACTCCAGGGATGGAGTCACCACCTCTCAGAACAACGTGCTCCACTGATCCACCACCCTCATATTAAAGAACTTCTTCCTAATGACCAACCTAAATCTACCATTTTCTCGCTTAAAATCATTGCCCCTTGTCCTGTTGCTACAGACCACATCACTTCCTGCTTTCTTATAGGCCCCTTTCAGGTATTAGAAGGTCGTTGTGAGGTCCTCCTGGAGCCTTCCCTTCTCCAGGCTGAACAGCCCCAACTCTCTCAGCCTGTTTTCACAGGAGAGGTGTTCCAGCCCTCTGATCATTTTCGTAGCTCTCCTCTGGACATGCTCCAACAGGTCCACATCCTTCTTGTGCTGGGGGCTCTAGAGCTGGATGCATTAAACAGGTATTCCATAGCATTCCCTGCAAAGATCTCACGCCTGGGCTTTGTTGTTACTGCTCCATGACTGTTTTTCTTTTTCCTACTCTCTGTTTAGAATGCTATCATTTTTAAATTTATTAAAGTAATTGCTTCAAACAACAGATGGGATCCTGCTGTACATAATACTGTGATTTCTGACATCAAATAGTCACTTTTTTCCTATACGACTGGGCTCAGATCAGCTCGTCCCACTGCCTGCTGAGTGGTTGCTGCATTTAAGCTATACAAGGGTTACTACACTTGAGCGTAGTGTAGCAAATGAGTGCACCAGAATCCCACTGAGGCAGCATGTAGCCTGCGGGTACTAACGGTTCATCAGGAAGATCTTAAAGCCTACTTAATACCAAAAACTAAAGATCTTTATGCCTTTTCCTGCCATTTTGCAATTCATTACAGAATCAAAGTCAGAGAAAAATTTTTTTTTTCCTCATGTAGCAAATTTAAAAATGAACAACAAGGTATCATGTATTTCTTTATAATACAATATGATTCATATAATACAATATGATTCATGCTTCATCCTTCATGCAAGCCAATAGTTCTTTGATTTAGAGCCTGGATAGCTATAAGCCATCAGTACAAAGTAATCTGCTACACAAGAATTTATAGGATAAATCCCTTAAGTAAGGGTTCATGGCTATTCACCCAAACATCCTACATCTATCTATTTAATCTAGCTAATTTATCTATCTCTATAGTTATAATGCATCCAGTCACTGGGAGCCACATGCCACCAGTGTGAGTGTAATTTATTGACAAATTGGTTTTCTTGCTGTGGCCCTGACAAACACAGTTCTGTCATAACGGAAATGTACATTTTAAGAAAAGTTTTCACGGTATTGATGTATTCTATAAGATTTTATGTTCATTCATATTCTGACTCATAATAATCTTTTTATTTGGACTGGTGTATTTCTCTTTGAAAGTAATATCTTGGAGGGACCAGGGGGTGAGCATGAAGCAGAGGGTAGTACAGCTGAAGAGGCCATAATTGTTGCCTGAGCAGTAGTGTCTTTTCTGTCACACAACGTAACCCTTCAGATGATACACTTGCTAGAGGTGTTGCTTAAGTAATCAAAGGTTAATTTGGGAAAAATCTGTGTGCTTTCATTTCCTTGTTCCCTGTTATTCATAGTAACTGTGTAAAACGTTTCCAAATAGTGAAAATTTTCTCTGGAACTGTACTTCTCATTATTTGCCAGAAATGATTATGCACATTATGTATCTAGGTTGATATAGAGACAGTTGATAATGATACTCAGAGAAATGAAATATCCACATTTAAGCTCACCCATAGGAGAGCTGTTGTTTCAAGAGGACAATTCCTGCTGCTGTTCTTAATAGTGAAGGTCCTGCTGTGCTACTACTCTTTCTGCTATGATGGGGCAAGTTCTTGCCTGCAGGCAAGCCTGAACTTCCAAAATGATCATGTTATTCCTGGTATGTAGTGAGCAATGTGGAAAGCATGGGGTTTTGATTTGAGGATGCAGGAGAGCTATAAGGATTTAATGCAGGGAATGAATCACACTGCTGAAGTTCATTCTGCCACTGGTCAGTCATCCTTTCTGTGCTCACATATTATTACAAATCATTGTATGCTGGTATATTAAAGGAATATTTCTGCATTTGTTCTGTCAATGAAAATTTTATAATGGTGGGAGTTTGTCGTGTTTTTATTGTTTCTGTGAACAAAATGCATGTGGCAAACGAATTCTCGGCCAGACCATATTGCTTCAAACTTGAGCTGACACATTGTGGTGAAGTATATGTAGTACAAATGCCATTTTCTGCCAGAAACTAGAACAGCTAACTGTGCCCTCTGGAGCAGTGTGATTCCCATGCAGTTTAATGTTGATTCTTCCATGCCTCTTACCAAAAACTTCAGAACAGCCAGTCCCTATTCTATCCCCCAGCTGTGCCTCATTTATTCTAGATTTTGAAGTAGAAAAGAAGCTGATTGCTAAATAACACCATGTAGAAGATAAATGGAGATTTTTACTGTTTTATCTATGGGCGGTAATGGCACTTTTCCTAGGTGTAACAGCATCACTCCCAATGGCACTTAATGGCTAAGTCTGTGATATTATGCTATAGAGACTCATATCTTTATAGATGACAGCCATTGTTCTGGAGGACCTTTAAAATAACAATGTAAGGGCACATCCTTGTTCAGACTTCTGCTGTGAAGCAATCACAGTTCAGACCCTTCATTGTCCAATGCATA
>JAVFHW010070953.1:0-41794 GCA_032159205.1 Eurystomus glaucurus suahelicus
TACCTCATGTGGCATAGCTATTTAATTCTTTTTAGAAAACAAGAATTTTATTTCAGAATACTGGAGGCTAGATGCGAACTGATTTGGGCGCAGTGTGGATAGATTATATCCACTTCCAAAATCCCAAGACAGATGTTTCTTATTTAATTAGAGGGAACACACGTTTTAAACAGTTCAGGCTGTTTATGTTTTCTGTTGTCTCTTTGTAGATCTTGAAAATAATTTAAGCCTAGTGTTTGCAGGGACTTTAAAACTTATTAGCTTTATTTAGGCAGGCTTTGACAGTTTTATCATTAAGCATAAGTTATGATTCTTTAGGTTATATTTATTCTGAACATTTGTGGTTTATTTAAATGCAGGCACAATAGTATGTAGTGTTTTTCTGAGAGCACAAATTAGGCTAGAAGTGCTTACTTAAATGTAGCAAATAAGCAGTGCAGTTCTTTACCCTTTACACCTCCAGCCACCCACACATCCTGTTACTATGTTAGTGTCTAGGAGCTCTACTCAGGATGACTCCCATCATGCTGGGCATTCTTCAAAACAGAGAAAAAGATAGTTCCTGTGTGTGTATGTGGCTTCTTAAGCATGCAATATTATGTAAGCATGTGGTTATATGTAAATGTGAATGCACATAGACAGTATGCATACAATATTTTATTGTAATATGTTCTGAGTGTGCATCTTTAAAGTAAAACCAGTTCGGGAAATGTTGCAGTATTTCCATCTTATGATTAGATGGTTCATGTAACAGGAGTGGAATATATCGTCTATACAAATTAATTTCAGGTTTGAATAGAAAATTTACAGACCAAATGAAAATTCCATCGCATTTTAAAGGGGTATTTTGAAAAATCTGTGACAATCTAGTAACGGAACTTAGAAGGACATCTGGCTTTCCTGTGGGAAACTCCAGAAAAGTTGACTAAAGAGACTCGGGACAGCTCCATACCCTTGGCAGAGATGTCTTTTTGCAGATACTGTGTTTTGAATAAAGGCACAAACACAGGCTAATGAGTAAGTATATAAAAAAGGCTTTGGACTGTATCACACAACTGTTCAGCTTGGGATCTCTAAAGTGTGGTTCATTAGTCTTCCTGAGATGGCTGGTTGTGTCTTCTCTATGGATGCCTGGCTTGTAGACAGCTGAAGGTAAGCCAGAGAGAGCCCGTTGTGAAGATATAAATGCACTGTCCTTGGAGAAGGGACTGCGGTATAGGCAGGTTTAGCAGTGTTGTCATTGGCTGTCTAATTCCAGTACCAAGGGCAGAAAAGATGTTATTTTGCACAGTTCAGCAATGGCCAGCTACGCTCACAGACAGAATTGCTGGGAAGGTTTACGTAGCTTGTGCCAGCGCCCGTTCTTCATTGCCAGCAATGTGAAGTTCATCTCCAATACACCTTAGATGACTCCTTTTGCTGAAGTATGGATGTATATTGCTTGTCAGTTTTTTCTTTCCAAAATATGCTACTTAGAGAAGTGAGTTTTCCATCTTTTCCATTATTCCCCCAAACAGAATAGTCCACATGAGCTCTAGCCTTGATGATAGTATTTCAGGTAGTCTGTTCCACACAGTTCCTTTTGAAGCCTTTGGCCACTGTATGCCTAGTGGTACTTAGATAGTCCTTAGTAAATAGAAGGAATATTTTCAGTTTATGGATCTTTCTTGTACAAGAACCTTATACTCAGAATGCCTTTTCGCTACAACATCACTCAGAAGTACTGCTATTCCCATTTTGTATTTATATTCCCATTTTAATATTTACTCTGATAAACAGAAAAACATCTGGGTTGTCAAAGATCATACAGGAAGTTGATTATGATACTGGTAACTGAGTCGGGATTTTTTCTTCTTTGTCCAGTTCCTTAACCACAAGATTACCCTTTCTCCCCAAACAAAACCACCCAGTAATTGTTAAGAGGACTGGAAATTCAGTTCCAGCAGCTTTAATTTTAAAGATTAATACATCATGCCTCATAGGAGACTTTGAAAAGTCCTAGAAAGCTTTGGGAATGTTTTCTGAAACAAAACAGGAAAACTACACAGGCTGCTTCAGATACAAAACTTCCCCTTCTAAGTACTTTCTTTCTTGATTCTAACCAAATAATGCCAGCTTTTTCAGTTAGATTCACTAAGCACAGTAAGAGAAACAAACCTGCTGAATAATTAAAAGCATTTTTGATTAAGCTCAGAAGTAAAAATTGAGTGGAACTAGAAAGAGAGTATAATGTAACACTTAAAAGGCTAGGTGACCCAACAAAGAGATAGATTTATAAAATTATTATTTTTCAGCCACTAGAGTTCAATAGAGGACTTACAAATTCTAAAGAATTTGTGAAAGCAAAGCAGATTCACATATACTATTTCCCAAGTTAGATATGTGAAATTGCTGTAGGTCACAGAAACTGAAATTTCCACTATAACATAAAAATTGAAGAGATCAACAAATCCAAGTGGTTGAAAACCACTGCCTTAAATGACTTCAGAGCATGAGGACTCATGTCTTCCATTTCTGAGGTCTGTGTACACATTGTTGCATTCAATGCAAATTATGTTTTACCATTGAGGAGGGCACCTACGGTGCACTTGGATCTTATTTGGACTTTACTGCCACAAGTAAGTGTGGAAGTGGGCACCTAATTAGTAAGACTCATATGTAACTGTACAGATTATTTCACTGTTTCCGCAAGAACAAGTAGACCTGATTTCTAGAAGGGTTCCTTCATTTGCAAGTGCTTTGATATTATTTGTATTAACACTATTAATGTCTTGGTCCTGCTAAATGAGAACAGTGAGGACGTTGACTAGTATTCTATGATGGCTTCAGTCAAGATTCTCGACATTTTCAAATCTCATGGTGTTAGAGCTGTAGAGTTGCTTTGTGCTAATTTATGGTTATCCTGTATTTTAGAGCTATTGAGGTGTTTACTGAATGAATGAACAGATAGGTCTTGTTATGGGGCTGTAAAGTGTAACAAACTAAAAGGAACAGAATCTCGCTCTACAAGCATCTAAGGCAGGTTAGGAGGCAATGATGAACAAGGGCACGTTGCTCGTGAGTCAGGGAAGGGAAGTAAAAAAAGAATGTCAAGTGTGTATTGCCTCAGACAGACACTAGTGTAAGACAAGTGTGATGTTCGCCAGTGGATCAGAGATGTGTCTGACACTGCAAGGGTTGCACTCAGAGTTACTGGCAAGGTGCAGCTGACCTCCCTGCCACCACACAGGCTGTGACACTCAGGACTAAACTCTATTCTTTGTCTCACATAAGCTTTAAACAACAAAAGACAAGTTCTTCTGGTTTCTGAAGCTCTCGTTCCTTTTTTTTAGAATCTAAGATCACACGAGAGAGCAGACATTGCATTGGTTACTAAGATATACCCACCAGGACCACTCAGTGTTCTGTCGGTTCCCAGTGAAAGATATGAAAACGCCTTTAAAAATGTGTCATTACTTCTAAGTGCCATGTTCTAGCTGTCAAACACATACTGGGTTCCTTACTACTAGCACTGATACCCGAAACCAAGACTACTCCTGAAATAATCTCTCTGGCACTGGGCATGAATTTGGATGTTCAAGCTGGTCTGAGTGCTATCAGCAGCCACATAACTTGTGTTAATGTGTGGAAGTGTGTGTGGGTTAAACTACTCTGCTGAGAAGATTACTTAGAGTTAGTTGAGGTGCAGGAGTATCTGCAGCCCATTCCTAAAAAGTCATGCCACCTAACTGAAATTGTTCCACAGGCAATTCTCCCAGATTGTCACTAATCTCTCATGTCACCTATCTGTGTTCTTCAGAGTAGCTAGTCCAGAGATTTCCAAGGCAACAAGGTGATTTGCTTGCAGATGAACATCAGTAATTAATCCTACTGGTGCAATAGATTGTTCCTGACAAGGGACGGGGGCAGGGGCAGGAAGGAGGATGAAATGTTGACATGCTGTAGGATTTGGGCTGACCCATCCATACACAAGTCATGTAACCGGACATTCCCATATGGGCTGGCCAGTGATATGGCCTCCAGCCAAGAAGGGGCTTTAGCAGGAACTCTCTGTGTTTCCTGCTGTTGATGCAGCACTGACTCTGCAGTCCCATGTTTGCAGTTTTTTAAAGCTCTCTACATCTAGGTGCTGGGGCCAAGACTTTGCAAATAAGCTGAAAGCACTGCTCCTGAGGGCATAACTGGTGTTCTAACCTGCTCCATTGCAGCTGGGAACTGGGATGAAATATAATGGAAGGGCTTTTAGTACGCCCTTACTCCAGGAGATACAGACTGAAGGGCAGAGACTCTTGTCCCTTGTTTGCCTCTCTGTAAGTCTGTGCTGTTGCAGTGTAAGGCTGTGACACTCAAATTTGAAACTCCAGGAGACAACATGGGAACAAGCATCGGCATTATATTAAAGAGCTGTGATCTGTCTTTCCTCTCTTACCTGCACAAAGCTAACTTCTCCTTTTCAGCTTCTTTGTGAAACAGGTTTACAATGATTTCTGCTTTAGCATTGAGGTAGAATTACCAAGTCCTTGTGTTTAAGCTGGATGCTTTTCCGTTCAGCTGCCAGGAGAGGTAGCAGGAGAGCAGTGTGAAGCAAACTTGCTCCCTGCTTGATTAACTGGGGGCCTTCTGAACCAGTCCTCATCTTGCAGCCAGAAGCAAACTTACATGCCCCCTGAGGTGCGCTATTGCGTTTGAAATCTGGTAAAAAGCTAATAGTTCATATTTCAGAAACTCATTATAATGGTCACTTTTAATTGTAATACTTAACAGACTGCAACAAGTTCTTATGTTTTAAATTAGTTCCTAAAGGCAGAATTTTAGATACCACTTCCCCTAAGTTTCCAGAACTCACTGAGGTGTTGTCTTTGCTATCAGTTAACTTTACCAGTTTTAGTAAAATAGGTTATATTTTTCTAAACTAGCTGGAGAAAATGTCAACAGCCTCTGAAGAGGAATAGGGGAGAGGAATGCAGATCAGTTCTGGCCAAGCGTGCAGCTGATAAAAGCCATGAGCGAATGGCCAGCAGTTGAGCTGATTGTAACAGAACCCAGGTACTGTGTAAGGGAAGGATGTATTGTGGTACTCGAGAGGTTTAGTTACATGAAAAAATCATTAGCTGTAGAGATGGTGAGATTCTAGGAAAAACCTAGAATCTTGTTGTAAACCAGAATTTGCATCTCAAGAGAAAGTGCTGAGGGAGAACTTTGTTGTGCTTTTAAATGTGGACACATTTCAGTCCACTATACCAGTTAGACATTATCTAGAGCCTCATGGTTCACTTGTAGCATTCTGATTTATAATAGGCCCTCATGGGCTTCTTTTATAAGTCTCAGCCTTATCTAAAGAAGGGAAAAAATACTCTTAGCTATGTTAGTTCAAGCCCTGAGGTCTTAATTTGTTTTTGATCAGATTGTACTTAAGGAAAAAATCCTATTGGGTTTGATGATTCTTTTTTCCTTCATTCATGGCATGGAAGTCTAAATATAGCTCTCTAGATATGATCTATCAAATTAAAATAACTCATATGAATAGCATCTAAGGCACAATAAAAACCAGAAATTAAATAGATGTTTGCAACATCAGATAAATCTAAAAATAGAAGCAACTGTTCTTGTCATGCAAGGGTTTTGCATGTCCTTGCTGTCTCTAAACATTATCGAGTCCTTTTTTTTCCCCCAGCATTAATGTTGAAGGCAATTGCTTGGCTTGTTTCCCTAGACCACGGTCTTTAGCTTTGCATTTGCATTTTGTCTCTCTGTTGAGGGTCTAATATCAATGACCCTGTAAATGTTACTGACTTATCTGCTTAGTAATGGGTGGTGTGATTGGAGTCTTTTATGGCAGTGATGCCAAAATAGTATCTCTCTGCCGTGGTGATAGGGTTGACAAGATCCCCTCTCTTTCCTCACCTTTAGAATATGGGACTGTGTATGCCAGTGTGAACCCGTCCCTCTCTCTTCCACCCTGTAAGGGGGGACCCTAAACGGTGCAGCAGGACTGATTTCAAGGTTAAATGAGGTTGCTCAGAGTCTTTTGTAGTGGAGTTCTGAAACTACCCAAGGATGGAGATGCCACAGCCTCTCTGGGGAATCTGTTCCAATGTTTAATCACCCTCACTGTGAAGAGTATTTTCTTTATATCAGAAATTCCCTTGCTGTAACTTGTGTCTTTTGCCTATTTTCCTTTTGCTGTGTACCTCAGATGGGAGCTTGGCTCTCCTCTCTACCTATTGAACAGGGGATGTAGTGCAAATAGATCCTCCTTTGTTTGCTCTTCTTCGGGCCAAACACCCACAAATCTTGTACTGGTGTCTCACAACTGTACTTAGCATTCCAGATGTTGTCCCCATGTGAGGGGGATGTTAACTTTCCTTGACCTATATATATTTATAGAAATATAAATGTTTGTTGGTTTTATATGTTTGTATTCCCATTTTATATAAATATGGATAGGTTGAGGTGGTTATTCACCTCTACTCTGTGTATATATAGTTATGTATAAATATATGAAATATATGTATTAGATTTCATATTCTCTATATTTATCTATACGTATGGATATGCATAGATACATACACACACACATATAGACTGAAGCAGGTATTTGAAAGGCATTTGCCCTCCTGGACGTACTCTTGTGTAGCTACACATTGGAGAGCAGAGTGTAAATGAGCCTGCTGCTGCTGCCTGGCTAGTGGCCATCTGCGTTTATCCAGTACAGGCAAAACACACACGGAGCAAGTAAACGTAATTCTTTTCGAAGTTCCTGAAGGATGAGAACTTAACTGAAAGAGTTGCGGGTGTCTTACATAGTAGGCTTTGTTGCTTTAGAAGCATTAGAAGCATTGTTTTCGTGTGTTAAGCTACATGAAAATATTTTTATTTGCTTGTGTTCATTTGAGTATTTTCAAATTATAATAGACGCTGCCTTTTTTACTTAGAGTTTTCAAGAGCTGAATGAACCACGGTGAACCACTCTTAGTGTTTGCAAATACGTGTTTCTTATGAAGATCCAGATTACTACAACAAATAAATAATTGTAAGAGTAATGTTTGATTCCTGCCTATTAAACAGTTTATAATCTGCTGACTCAGTGACTGAGAGGAGACCACTCCCCATAGGAAGTGCCATATTTGGTCTAATGTGTGCAAATGGTGGAGTTGCATTAATGTTTGCTCCAGGTTCAGGCTTTAATTCCTAAAATGAATCTCTACACTGTTGTCCTTACATTGCATTTTAATGACCTTTGCATTTTACCATCTGGGTTCAAATTTTTGTACTTGTCCAGCTACTGCTTTGACAATTTAAGGTGTCTTTTTCTCTTTGGTAGCCCCTAGATATCTCAAGTCTTAAAAACTGTGTGAGTGAACACTGAAAATCATGTTTCACTGCATCCAGAGCTGCTTCTGAAGCTGGACTGTGGGGCAGTACCAGTATATAGGACTCTTGGCTCCTGCAGTAGAAAATAAGATGCTTTTGGGTTGCTGAAATGCAGTTTAAGGATGTCCTTGCACCTAAATTTATATTTACACATCACTCTGTTCTTTGCATACTCCTGGTTTCCGGGGCTTAGCCTGCAATAGTCTTAGGCAGTACAATTAAGAGTGACTCCAGGGCTGAGTTTCAAGCCTAATTTGCAAGTCATCCAGACTGTTGAGCATCTGGAAGAGCTCCTGGGCTGGCTCTGAAGCAATCCAGCTGGTGCTCAAGCACTCCCTGGACCGCTTTGTGGACAGGCTCAGGCGTTGTGTGCCCAGCCCAGCTGTTGCCTTGTATTCTAGCTCTCCTTGCACTAGTGTCACGTATCATGATACAAGATAGCCTGGACTCCTTCCTAAAAGGGGCCAGGCATTATCCTCCGGAAGAGAAGATGGCATCTGAATGCAACCTGAGTTCAAGCCAAGTTTTTACTGCTTACAGAAATATAGCTTAGCCTTAGCCTATGGGTAAGGCACGGTATAGACATAGCCTGTGGGCCTCAGATTCCCAAAAGTTACACAAGGAGAGATATTTCCATGTCATATAAGGGTGTTGTCAGGATACAGACAAGTTATTTTTTTGAAACACTTAGATAACAGTTTTGAGGGATGGACCAAAGACAGAAATAACACTTTACTTTTTTTTTAAAACTGGGTTGACTTTGAGTAAACAAATAGTTCTCATCTGACTCTAGTCTAAGCTAGCCATCTGTGGCTATCTACAGTTGGTAAAAACAAAATTAAGTACTTTTAGGCCATGGTTCTTCTGATGTTTGCTTTAGGAGGAGAACTGTGCCCTAGATCATATCCTCCATTGTGAGTGGATGACTAGCTCAGAAGTGGACATCTACAGTGGCTTCATTCAGAGCCATGTTGTCTAACTGAGTACTCTCAGGGTACAGTAATGACAGTCCATGTGTATTCAGACAAGTGAGTTGTGTATATAGCTTCATTTTGATAACGTTGTAGGGGAACCAGGAACTGGTTCACAGCAACCTGAAATACTGATTGTTTGCTTTATACAAAAGACTAAATTGTATTTTTAAGGCACAACCTGAGAAACTGGAATATAATTCCATAGCTCTAGGAAGGACCCTGAACAGAGGTGATTAGAGAATTTCTATCGAAAGAGATTTATCTAAGGAAAAAAAAGATATTTATTCATTTATGTGTCTGTGATATTTTACTAATTATTTTATAATGAAAATCCCATGCCACATGATGAAAGATTCATGCTACAGTCTATGCCACTAAGTGGCATAAACATAAGTTTATGTGTGTGTACAGTTCGTGCAGATTTACTGGCAAATTCATCTATGGTTTTTATAAATCCTGCAAATGGTTGTCCTGGTTTTAAAACTGAGCTTCTTTCAAATTTTAAGACATTTTGACAGTAGATACGTGCACTGTTTTGATTGAAAATGTTAGCTTTTTGTAAGATAGAATACTGGTCGGTGTATCCTCAGAGCCAGGCTAGCATTGGCTGCTGTAAGCTGACCATGGCTGACTTTCAACCTTCAAAAGCTTTGTTTCTATAGAGACCTCATCTGTGGACATTGATCATGTTCAGATCTGCTGGAGCATTAAAAAAAGAAAAAAAAAAAAACCTTTTAAGTTTGAAAGGGTCTGACTTCACTGGAAAAAAATAATCAAAAGTGGTGTTGCCAACAACTGGGCAGCTTCTTCAATGCAGTGTGTCAAAGTTGCTGTCTCCCACACTCTTGAAGTTTAGGCTGAACTTAAATAAAATGTATTTTAAAAATGAATATTTTAGAGTTACTTTAAACTATTATTCTTAATTTTTAAAATCTAAGTATTCCTGAAATGTCTCTCTCTTATCTAAGTGTGGATTTCCATACTAGCTCCTGTAATTGGCACAGCACAGAAACATATTTGTATGAAGTGAGACATTTTCTCAGAGACGTCTTTCACAGATTCATTCTCATTCAGCTTGCCTTCATGTTTATTAGGAAAAATGCAGACATATAGTGCCCTTGTTCTCCAAATATAATACGTTTTTTTTTTCCAATTCAGTTTATATCTGTAACATTTATGAGGTTACCATGAGCTGAAGTAACTGGTGATCCAACATCTTAGGAAGGCACTCAGTTATCTCCTCTATTCCTGTCGGGCAAATCCCAGGAAGTGTTGGCTTCTTGAAGTGTTGGCTGCATTTTTCCTTATATTTTTTAATGTAAATCTAGAAAATATAATCTGATACTACATTTTTTTTCTACATTCCAAGGTAGACAGTATATGTTTTATTTTCACACGGAGTGAATAAAAAGGATTGATTATTGTGAAATCCCTCCTGAAAGGAACCAGAAACAAACATAAGGGAATGCAGATAGGAGGGGGAAGGAGTAATGCCCTGCTTATATATAAATTGCAAAGTTCATTAGGAGTGACTGGTAAGGGAAGAGCATAGCCCATGAACATATGGGAAATCAGTTTACTTCAGAGATCTGAGGGTGAAAGGAAGGGATGTCTGCTTTTTATTAAAACCTGAAATGCATTATAATTGGCTGGAGTCTTTGCCCAGATGGCTTCTCTTATGCTGACATCTGCAAGAGTGTATATAAAGCAACATTAAGAAGCTGTCTCTTGTGACAGTGTGTACACATGTAATTCTGTTAAAAACTAAGTCCTTTGCTATCTGTAGTGTTGGTCTTTGAATAGGCATGCTGAGAAATGTCATTTGTTTGACAAAAACTAATTATGGAACATAATTTTTACATGGAAAGTTTCTTCCACATATGAGAAAACTTTTGGGGGGTTTTCACCTATTTTTGTAGATTCTTCTTCATTCTTCATCATAAATTCCAGGTAAACTTTTTTACTGGCAGGGAGAAATATAGGGTTTCTTCTTCCAGTCCTTTCTAATTTTTTTCTGAAGTTTAAATGTAATTATTTTGAGTTTTCACCTGTGAATTTAAGGTATTTTCCACTGACCAGTGAAAAGCTTAACTGATACTAGAATGTCCATTTCGTATCAAGCTGGTAGGACAATGACAGGTCCAATGTTAGCTATTCATTAGTCTGTTCACTTCTATCTGTGATTTACAGGGTAACGCGTTTTAAAATAAGCTGTCAACATGCTGCTTCTCTCTTTGTCAGACAACAGGAAAATTAAAGTCAATGGCACCAGGGAACCTATTGAGTTTAAGACAAATCAATGGTTTGGGGCAACAGTCAAAGCTCATAAAGAAAAAGTTGTGGTAAGTCTTATGTATTTGGTATTCATTGGGAGGTAATGTTTATTCTTCTTGAATGTGTATCTTTAATAGCTCTCTAGATTATGGAAACAAAGATTAAGCATGAATTATAAGAGAAAGAATGTATATAACTCAGAGGATGAAAGCAGTCTATAAAATCAGGTTGAACTGATCAAGTGAAGATGATCCTGCTGCCATGTGAAAATAGCAGAATGCCACTTGTTATAGAAGTGAATGACAATTTTTTTTAAACAGGTAATGGACATATTTTAGGGATACATAGCAGCTGATCACTATATGCTATATAATGTTTTGTATTCTGAAGCTTTATTTGGAATGTTAAACTCAGAATGTAGTGGCAGCCAAGAGCCTGTGCTGAAGGTCAGTTAGTAGGAGAAAGCACTGACCTCCTGTGTCACATTTACATTGTTTTTAACAGCTGTGTCATAGTCTTGGTAAAACCACTGCAAAAAGGTCATGATAAAAAACCTCCAATCAAGATTGCTGTCAAAGTGCCATGTCTGCTTTCCAGTTTCACTGGACATTTGACCTGTATTGATAGAGAGCCCTAGCAGAGGGCAAGTGCTTTTACTGCTTTGTAAAGTGGTGATGCTGCTTATATACGGACATTTTATATTTACAATTTATGTGCTAAGGTTTCTACTGAAAACATCACTGAAATAATTGCAATTAGAATAATTAGTTTGGTCATTAGTTTATTCATTTTTGCATTTGCAAAGCAATAACCTGTATCTTGGGATTTGCTTAAAACTTCCAAGGACTACTTGAGAAGGAGTCATAATGGAAGAACTTTCTAAAAGAAATGCTTTCTCTTAAATAGTGTGGCTTGTGGTTAACCTAGAGAAGGATTTTGACGTGAACCAGGTAATGAATAAAGCTTCAGCCTATTCTGTTGCAGAGCTAGCATATGCTGCCAATTCTTTGCCACTTGTATCAGTGTTATCACAGTTCTCAAACTTCCAATTCAGTGCTTTCATTGCCTACCACTCTTTTGTACATGCACTTCCTATTTAAAAGTTAATTATGCAAAGTATTTGTAAGAATAAATATTATGTCACTTTTTTGAATTGAGTTTTAAATTATATGTACTCTACTAAACAACAGTTCACAAACTGAAATAGAATTGTTCTTTACCACCATTTGCTGAATCTTAATCAAATGAGCAGAAAACCTCATCACCCACTGATGTGCTGTGTCTCCACTGCCCATATGCTGTTTTGCTTCTGCTAAGTGATAAGCAGAGGTATAGTCAATGCTATTCAGGCGAAAACTTGAACAGTGAAGCTAGAAAACTTTGTCTCTTAAGTGTAGACTGAAAGGAGAGAAAAGCAAATGTAATCAAGCTGTCAGAAACTTCTTTTTAAACGGCAAATGTGATAGTAAACTGCAGTAGGTTAACATTTATGATTATCATAGAATTGTGTTACTGCATGATTTCTAGTTTCAATCTGTTTTGCTCACTGTCAGATGTACCTAAAATCACCCTCACAGGACATGTATTCCTCTTTGCTGCACTCTGGTTTTGCCCTCTGATATGTTTTAATCTGTAAGGTTTTCTAGGCAGGAGCATGTTAAGAGTCCCTGCTCCTTAAAGCAGTGTTCCAGAAGCTCTGATTTTTATGGTAGGCTCTGAGTAGCACAGCATCCAGCTGGAACTAATTGTAGAACTAAGGCTTATACAGTAATGTGAATAATAACAGTGCCTTTGCCAGAGATAGACAGCTTGCTGATTGGAAAAGTAAGACAAGGTAGGACATGAGTGGAGGATGTGTTTGTATCTTACAGAGGCAAGGTTGCAGGGAGAGGTAGTGCCTGCTCTGCCCCAACCAGCGGGAAGGTTTTAGGGCACGGGAACCCCTGAAGAATGACTTGCATACCTGACAGCTCATTTTTTCAATTTTTTCAATTAGTTGAATTGCTTTCAAAAAAGATAATCTCCCTCTCTCCACAATAAGTATATCTTTTATCCTTACACTGTCATGTTTCTAACAGCACTACCACAACACAGAAGATTAAATATTAGTTCACCAGCCAAAATTTATTTAACAAAAGCCTATTCACTGGAAGACTGTTGAATGCATTACAGCTGTATCATCTCTCCAAAGCTTTGAACCGGGGGTTTATAAAAAGGCAGAAAATCTGGTGATTGTGATAGACAGTGTGACACAACACCCTGACAGCTCTACTGCTGAGTAGAGTCGTAGCAGTTCTACTGCAGTGGCCATTATCTTAAGACATATCACGGCAGAAGTTGGAATGTCTTCAGCCACATCTATGTGCCCTACATCTTAAGCTATGAGATCAAGTCCTGTGCATTGAGTAGCAATAGAGCAAACACATTACTTGTGAAGCAGGCTTAGAGGGTATTTGTAACATATGCTTAAATGTGAGTTGTAGTTCCTGACAGATTTCACTTGCTAAGGGCTATAAGTGAAAGGTCAGACTATGCTTTTCAGGTTAATAATGAAATTATAAAAAGCAGTGGTCCTGCATTTTCTTGTGTCAATATGTTACGATCATTGCTATATGAATGACACAGTACCAGAGAGGAATCCTACTGTTAAAAACTACATTGCCAGATGCATGAGTGTGTGAAAGGTATGTGTGACATAATTTCTGTTTTGATAGGCTTGTGCTCCCTTGTATCATTGGAGAACCCTTAAAGATAGCCCTGAGAAGGACCCGGTTGGCACCTGCTATGTAGCAATTCAGAACTTCAGTGCCTATGCTGAATATTCACCTTGTCGCAACAGTAAGTATTCATCTTGGATTGTGTTGGAACAATCTTGTGTTGGAGGAATTGGTACTGCATGCAGTGTTTTTATCCTTTCAGTCATCACACAGTCTTGGTTGGATAAAGATTACTGTATGACATGACTGCATTGGATGTGGCTTTAAAGAAAAATTGGCATTAAATTATATGCCTGCAATTCGATACTTTATTGTATAATTGAAAGAGGAGAAATTAAGTAAATTAGACATACAGTTATAGTGATGAGATATAATTGGTTCAATTTAAATGGCTTTAAAATGTAGCAAAGAGATCTAGATAAGAACCAGACAGCATTTTAAACCAATTACTCATGCTGAGTATAAATCTCTCATCACAGGATCACCATCTGAAGACCAGACCCTGCACAGAAACACACAAGCCTGTATCATGCCAGTATCACCCACAGTAGCTCATATATGAGGGACTTCCAGCACATTAGCACTGCATTCCACACTGTCCTCTGTGCAGTTCTAAGGATGCTGTAGCAATTTCTGGGCCTTACTTTGTGGGGAATAGAGAAAACCAGTGCATGTATATTTAGAACCAAGTTCAGTTACCTAGAAGTCTGCATAAAATGCCACGCATTAGATTAAATCAGTTACTCGTCTTGTTCGGCATCCTCTGTCTAAGTATTTATGATGATTATTAATACTCCCATTACCTCAGTACTCCAAATTATTAAAATCAACGTGCAGTATCCAGTGACTTTACTGAGCTTTGGCCTGGGCTGTATGTATGGCAGTTTCTGCACTGACAGATGAGAGAATTGTTCTTTCAGTTACTTTCCTAAAAGGCAATATGTGTGATGATGGGCTTACCTATCCCTTCCAGGGGAAACGCTCACAGCAAAGCTCTGATACTATTCAGTTTAGATGAGATGGGGAGCTGTTTCAAGTTGCACGTGCTTGCCAATAACACAAAAGGTCTGAATGTAGTTCCTTGTCACCACACCGCTTGGACAGAGGCCCTGGTATGGCAGCTAGCATTCTTGCTGTGTGCGCGTGTGCTGATTTCAAAACACACCTTCTAACTGTTCCTCTGCAGCAAACTGTGCTCCTGACTTCGAGTTTCTTGTGGGTAATTTTGCCGAGAAAGTAACAGACATTTTACAGAGAAAAGTAGACTCTTAGTTCACATAATTAAAAGGTCTCTTTCATGTAAAGATCTAGAGACAGCATCATATCATGTAGCTGGATTTTCCGGACATCCAACAAATGTGTGATAATGTAGCCCAATAATGCTTTTCATGGTCTACCAGAAATTCTGCACTCTTACAGCAAAGTGAGATATTTGTACGTGCATTCAGTGTTACTCTGTGACTTTCCTTTTCACTCAATGTAGTACAGCTCTAAACTGAGTTGTGCTGCCAAGTCTTTCTTTTAAAGCATAATCCTTGTCCCTGGATGGACACATACAGGAAGATGCTGGATCTGTAAGAAATGGTGACGATAAGATCTGCTTCCTGTACTTCTGATATCTCACTGGGGCTTTGCCAAAGGCCTGTGCCATTTGAAAAGAGAGTTCAAGGGGCCATTCCTACTCTCCATTTCCCAATCCTATAGACTTCCAGCACTCACAGGAAATCCCTAAAATGCACACTTTGTACAATTATATAAGGATTTGGACATTAGAAGTAAAAATGGATAGAAGCGGGAAGGGTTGGTTTTGCATGTACAAATTTGCATCAAAAATTACATTACGCTTCAGTCCCCATTGAGCAAATGTATCAGTGAAAGGGCTGGCCCTTATGAAGGACACATGTCCCTTTCCCTTGCCACAGTACAGATAACCAGGGTGTTGTCTGAGCATCCCATCCACTACGTCAACATGTTCTGAGAATGCCTTAGTAAACACTTATTTTTATGTTAATGGCAAAGCAGACTCTGGTGATCATTCTAGGATTTCTTGTTAAGTTCTTTACGTTTTTATCTCCAGCCAAATTCAGACTGGATCCCTGGTATAGTTGCCGCTTTTGGCAGTGAGTGGATAAAGTCCCAAGTAACTAGTCCCTTTTTTCAAAGTCCTCACAAGGGGGCTGCATGTTCAGGGTCTTCTGGAAGGTCTTGATTTGCTCTGCCTCTTCTAAAAAGGAATACACATCTTTTCACATACTCGGTAGTTTCGCATTTCCAGTTTTGCAGCTCCAGGTGCATGTAAGCTGTCTTCCACTTACACTGTGAAATCAATGAAGTTCTTCTACCTTCATAATTGCAGGCAATGCAGATCCCGAAGGACAAGGCTTTTGTCAAGCAGGCTTCAGCTTAGATTTTTACCAGGTGAGATTCTGCTTCTGAAATACTTTCACTGAATGTAATTCTGATATATCCCCAGCGTTCAAGCACTGTCTCAGTGATCAAGAGTTTATCCCCATGCTGTTGCATATGGAAAGTTTTGTGAAGTTGTTGCAAGTTCTTTCTTCCTTTGCAAGCTTTGAACTTTCTGATTTCATTAATGAAAGAAATACTGCCATCAGCACCTGTTAATCTCTGCAGCACACCAGTCTGACTCTGCTCATTCTATCTTAATAAAATAAGTAGGTGAAAAATTGTGTGTGCTTCCATCTCAGTGTGTCCCCTCTTAGAATGCCTTCCAGAGACCTGACATGCAGGAAATCATGGGCAGGCACCAGCTAGTTTTTAAAAGTTAAAATAGCTTGTATAAGGATGCTTTTGGAGGCAGACTAGTCATTGAGTAAGACTATTCTCTTGTGGAGGTGAAAGGGAAAGTGCTTAAGGGAAATAGCTTGTTGTTCTTACATGCCAAGAGGATCCAGAAACAATATTGTGGGCCAAAGAAAAAACATTGCAACTATTGTTATTATCTGTGCTGTTATTACAGCACCAGGGCCTCACATAACTTTGATGATTGCCATTATTTTCAGTGTTCTGCAGCTACATTACTATTCACATTATTAATAGCTGAGGAGTACAGACCTCATTGTAGCAGAGGCAGAAGTATATTTCTCTATAAAACATTACTGTTGCTTCATTGAATGTGAAGACCCTCTTTTATACTCACTTTGCTTTTTTACAAATAATCAGCAATTTTTAGAATGCAATATTAGTGGTAAAAAAATTGTCTTTCGTTCAAGTGAAGATGCACAAGGTGATCTTAACTTTATTTAAACTGGATTTTCCTGCACCTCCATACACCTACATACTTTCCTTGAACAGGGCTGTTCTCCTTTATAGTGATTCTGATATTCTTTTGATCATTTAAATTGTTTTTCCCATGCACACATGATTTTGTTGTGTTCTTTTGTTGTGTAATTTTATTCAATTCTGCTTTTTGTAGAACGGAGACCTGATAGTAGGCGGACCTGGTAGTTTTTATTGGCAAGGTATGTTCATCTGGCTGCTTAACTTGATCTTAGAAGTGAAACAGAAAGTATTGTGGAAAATGTTGTTCTAGATTTCCTTGGTTTAAGATAACCAGTCTCTGGTCTTATTTTCAACGAATAGAAATCACAAGAATCGCTTAACAAGCAACTGAGCATAAAAATGAGTCAGGGAAAATTCAGGATGTAGGTTGTATAGGAAGTGAAACAGAAATAACTGTTTTTATGTTGGCATTTTAGCACATTTGTCATTTAATTAATAAGCTTTTTTTTTTCCTTGAAATACTGCCATTTTAAAGATAGCTAATATTTGTACAGCAAATGTAGTATTTTCAAAGTTTTTGTCATTATATGTTTCTGAACATAACCTTTTATGGCTATCTGCATATATTTTTGTTCATTTGTTCATTCATCACAACAATACAGTTGTTTCCAAGATGTATTTTCTCATGTAGATAAAACCTGAAGTGGTTTTGGTAAAGGGTTAAAAGGGTATTTTTGCTTTAACCTGTTTTGACATTTGTGACATAGCTGATTCCCAGATTCTGCCTATCAGCTTGCCCATTGTCAGACTCATTGATGTGTGTTTTTGCATTGCTGTTAAAAGAGGAAGATCTAGTTGATTATGGTGGTAGGGAATTAATAGCTTTGAATTCTCCATTAAGAAACTGCTTCCATTGGTCTACTACATGTGTACTCTACAGCATCAAAGGGTTTCAGAACCTGAAATTGCCTGACTTTAGTTTGAATCAGCCCCTTGAAATGGATCTAGAGGTGTCTTTGTGATAGTTCAATCAAGTTTCAATGCCTATTTAATTGATTTATGTGAACTCTTGAGACTTTCAGAGTAATGATGGAGAAAGATTGAGAGAAGGTGTCTGCTCTTTGCATCTGTGCTATATCATCTTTTAAGGTCTATTGTTCTGCTAGTCCTGTTTTGTAGAAACTGGCTCTCTTTTATGTTCTTTTCATTTATGAAGTTGTTTGAATCCAGGTCAGGTGATCACTGCAAGCATTGCAGATATCATTGCAAATTATTCCTTCAAGGACATTCTGAGGAAACTGGCACGAGAGAAGCAAACAGGGGTGTCACCACCCTCATATGATGACAATTACATGGGTAAGATAAGCTTTATATCAGTTAGCAATGTGTTCTAAAAGCATGGGTCTTTTATAAATGTGAAGACAAGCCCTAAATTACTAATGTCCCAGTTGTGAGAGGATTTAAACATGCTGTGCCTTAAGAACAACCACAGTTCAGCTGTTTGCTGGTTACTTCAATGGGATTATGAACGTTCTTGAAATTATGCACAGCAACAGGGTTTGAACATCAACATCTTAAATGGCTCACAAGTGTTATTATTTGAACTTAAATTATTAAGCAGAAATGTAACATTTTCCCATTTATAACTTTTTTCATTCCAAGATGATGGATTTAGTTTAAATTAATTAAAGACTATTTCAACTTTTGATAGATAAAAGAAAATTTAGCTCTATAGTATTTTGTACAGTACTGCACAAATACCCAGTTTATTCTCACTGCTATTTAAAAGATACAATTGAAGTAAGCGGTAACAAAAGTCAGTTTGAAGATATTATGTGATTAATTTTAAAAAGGCTCTTTATGCACCTTACATTAGTACCAATGTTTACGAATTTGCATGATATTCATGTGTCTCTGCATGTAAGGCAGGTTTTTCTTCACATAATTATAGAAAGGGTGCAGTGGAAATTGAAGGCAAAGGTGCCATCTCTGCACATAGATGTGAAATTACAGTCCCTGATACAATCCAAAAGTCTTTACTCTGTCAATAGCAATTATCTCACAGGTTTACTAAAGCTCCAGGAGGTGCTTAACTGCACCTTTGGAAATCTGTTTTCCATATAGAGCTAAATCAGGATGCTCACATTACAGTGCAGTAATGAAAACCTAAATTGTGTCAATAGCTGTTGGGGCAAACCACCACAGTACCTGCTGCTTTTTCAGATAAATTATTAAGTATTAAAATTTTAGAAGCTCATTTTTGGAGAAAAGGGACATATTTATTATACATTCAGACCTGCAATTAATTTAGTCATAGTAATGTGATAAACTATTTTCCTTTTATCCACACAGTTTTAGTACACTGATGTTAGAAAATTTGCATTTCGATCATGAGATGAAGAGACAAATCTGAGTGTACTTGTGCATTTTTTTGGAAGAAATGATTTATCAAGTGTTTTGCTTGTAATCTATGTTTAAATAGGATACTCAGTGGCTGCTGGTGAATTTACTGGGGATTCTGAACAAGGTAAGAAGCTATAGACTTGAATGGAAACCATATGGCCATGCACCTGTTAAATTCCTCACTTTGGGTGTCTATGCAGGAACATACCTTTTATATATTTGAAACACTGGTGAAACTCAATCTACCTCTACCCAGCATTCTCAGAGGCAAATATTTCCTTAGAAGGTACAGCATCACAGAGCAGAACTTAAGTAACCCAGAAGTCTCGATCTCTTGTTATGGTATCATGCCCATGCAGTTTAAACTGTGACGGTGTGGTAGGTGGAGGCGTCCATGCTCAATTAATTTACCAAGTTTGGTAACCTAAGTGGAACCAGCAGTGCAGTCCTGTACAGTCTTTCAGTCCACACTCAAGTTAGTCACCTGCATAGAGGCTGCTGGACCTCAGCATCTGGCTGGGCAGATGCAGCTTGGCTTGGAATGTCTGTCATAAACATCACAGCCCAGGCTAGGAGAGAACATTCAGCTGCTTCTTGACAAATATATATGTCTGCACCAGCATGCTAGCTGTTGTTGGTGAAGGCAGCTCTTGGCTCTGTAAAAGTTTCCCTAGTTCCAGTTCATGTGCCTTTAAGGATGGGGTACCTGGGGGAGTTCATTAGCTGACCCTTTTCTTATATTTTCCTGCACAGGCATAGTGCAGTAAGAACAAGTTCCCTGTGCTTTTGCTCCTATCCCAAGCCTTATATTTAACAGCAGGAGACAGAAGAATTGAATTAAAAGCCGGTCTTGGAGTGAGAGAAAACATTCTACAGGAAGATGTTCAGTTAGTCCCTTGAATTAGGAAAAGTTGAACACACATGAATATAAATGTCTGAACATAGAATCAGGCCTGAGACTTCGTAAAGGTTCTTGGATTAAGTAGGTTTGATACAGGACGTATTTAGAATAAATTGCATTTAGACAGCAAGTCTCATCCATAAAGAACCAGACATCTCACAGACTTAATAGCTTTGCTTAAAAATGTTGTCGCTGAGAAACCATCATCTGATCATGAAATGTTTAATGATCTGTAAAATACTGCCTTCTAGGACTCTGCGTTCATGATTTGATAAAATAGAGCAGCGTGCACTGAGGAACAGGTTTTGACCAAACCACAGGATAAATATCATTTTTAAATGTGCTGGATGTCATTAATTCAGTTCAAACACTGAGGTTCACGTTGTTACCTCTGGCAAAAGGTGACACAGGATATTTATTAGTTTCACATGGCGAGGGAAAATGGCCCTGGAAGGTGGCAGCTCCAGTAGCATAGTCCAGTAATTCTCTAAGGACAAAGTCAGAGCAATCTGTCCTGCGTGGTCTAGGTTTATCAGCAACAGTTCCTGGAACACCACTAAGGCTTTGACTAAATACCAACAAGACTTAAGCCTTACTTAATTGATGTGTTGAACTCCTGGCACAAAGTATTGTGGCAGGAGAATGGAAAACAAGCTGAAAGTTGTCTGATTTTTCAGTTGCAAAGTGTTATGAGTGTGTTAGAAATTGAACACTACTTTGTCTCTGCAAGTTGAATCCAGTGTAGAGGAAGAGCTCCTGGTACAGCTGTCTTGTAGAGTATGTTAAAAAGAATCAGTTAGAAATAGAAATGTGTCCATAATTTAGCTATTTTCAGGTATTCCAAAATCATACAGGATTTCAAAACGTAGTTAGCTGAAAATATCTGATCTGTGGTGTTGCATACTTTAAAAGCTATGTTTATTACATAAGGCTGACAGTCTGTCAGAATGTAGCTTAAAGGGTGGCTTTCTTGAGGGGGTGAACAGCTCCATGGTCCAGAGTCACAAAGCCAAGAGACGTTGTTCTGCTGGTTCAGCCATCATCATTTTATGCTGCCATCAGTTGCCTGATCACACAGGCCAACACTGAACTCAGCAACATCCCTTCAAAAGTCTTCTTTCACACAATCCTGCCGTAGGTTCCTGTGGGCCCTCTGCTGCCCACTGTGGTGCCAGCATCGCCTGCTGGCTCCTCAGTGGCCCTTCACATGGAAGGGTAGCACCAAGAGAGCTCAGCAAGATGCAACCAGCCCCAACAGGAAGCTCCTCCAACTGATCAGCTCCTGGTTAAAATAGCCCTGGCCTCGCCCACCACCCCAACCACAACCACCTGGGTGAGGGCAGAGCCACAGAGACACAGGTGGGCCAGGTTCTGCCTCTGGAACATGAAGCCAATAGGAAAAACAAAACATTCTACTAGGCCAGGGGTCCTCAAACTATGGCCCGCGGGATGGATACAGCATTCTTTTTCCTGTTTTTTTGTGCACTACTACAAATAAAATATGTGCAGTGTGCATAGGAATTCGTTCATTTTTTTTCCAAACTATAGTCCGGCCCCTGACAGTGTTTGAGGGACAGTGAACCGGCCCCCTGTCTAAAAAGTTTTAGGACCCCTGTACTAGGCTGTAACTCATCCACAGGTCAGCTCTAACTCGGGGCCCACAACTCAGGCCCCAGCACTTCAATTACACA
Source organism: Eurystomus glaucurus suahelicus (assembly GCA_032159205.1). Lineage (NCBI taxonomy): Eukaryota > Metazoa > Chordata > Aves > Coraciiformes > Coraciidae > Eurystomus > Eurystomus glaucurus. Next base: position 21,578 of record JAVFHW010070953.1, read on the forward strand.
TTTTTAGAAAGTTCCTGCTGCTGTCTTCTGATAAGGATATCCCAACAAGGGAAGGTTTAGACAGTAAGAATGCAGGCTGTGGCTTTGCTCTTTATTTTCTTTTCCGCTATTTTTTTAAGGTTTCACCATTGAGGAGAATTACATCCTAGAAGGCAGCTAGGCCCAGTGTTTCCTGTTCTTGTTCAATAGGTCCCTCCAATGCCACTCACAGTAATTTCCATGTAAGGCTTTTAGGCAGCCTGTGCAGAACTTGTCAAACACTTTCATGGCACCAAGCCAAGTAACAGATGAGACAAACTTTTGTGCAGCTGGAAAGAGAAGGAGTATTTGTAAGGACGGTTGTGTTTAGCTTCTGTACTCTAGTGTGTGATGCCACAACTGATTCTGGTTCCATCAATCCATAGCTGTCAGGTAACAAGCTGAATTGTACTAAGAGCTTTGTTATACTGAGCTATGCTACGTAATGCTAGGCAGAAGGAGGCTTCTGGATGAGTGTATTCATGCAGCTAGATGCACTGAATGAATGTTAAAATCTTATGTATTAATGTCTTGAAGTGATTTGCATGTGTTTCTGATACAGGTAACAAATCCAAATCCTAGGGGTTATATGTCAAGGAAGACTTAAATGGCATGGGACACGTGTTGCATGCGTGGGACACGTGTTGCATGCACCACTCAGCATAACCTGTTCACTGTTGATTATTTATCCTTTCAGAGTTGGTTGCTGGAGTCCCAAGGGGAGCACAGAACTTTGGCTATGTATGTACCAGACCCACATTTTATCCTTTCTTTTTCTAGGGAGAAAACGGTTAGACTATTTGGAGGGATAAAAGGCTACATTGTATTTTCTGTCTCTTTGATCCTAAATTTTCGAATCAGAGAAAACAGCTTACCTAGCTGCATTGAAATGCTTTACTTTGAATATTAAGCACTTAGTCTTTTCTGAGGTCTGTATCCCTATAACCACTGAGCGTTATCAGACCCCAGTTTACCCATACATTGGCATATTTCATGTGCAGTGCTGTGCCCACAGTGGAGAGAGGTCCAAATTCAGATTATTCATACCCAGTGTTTATTTTCAGTACTCTAAGTATATACACTGAATACCAGATGCAAAGAGTCATGATACACAGTTAGAAGGGAGAAAACAATATACATGTGTGGATACAGCTTTTACCTTGGAGGAAAAAAGTTTCAGAACTAACCTGACTGGCAAGCAGAGATCCAGACACCAGACACATTCTGTAGTTCTGTGGACTGAAAATTCCTTGTGTCTAGAACTTATTCGTACCATTTTTCAGAAGAAAGGTGTGTTTTTATATATATTTCTGCATGTATGTATGTATTTATGTTTTAAGTTTGTATTTTCATGACTAATAATGAGTCACTGATCAGCTGATAGTCTGTGATAGTCAGCTGACTGCTGCTGCTGTTAGGTCTCCAGTAAGGAAGGGAACTACTGTTTTCCTTATTTTAATCATGGAGGACCTTAGACTCATAAAATCTTAGTGCTTTGTTCAAGATCGTACAGGAGAACTGTGGTGAGACAGAAAAGAATTGTTTTTTCTTGGCTATTTGCACCATCCTTTATTGTGTCAGATCAGTTTGCAGTGATATTATACTATAGCATCTCCACGTGTGCTTGAAGCTTCCCGTATTTTTCTGTTATCAGGTCTCAATTATTAATTCTTCAGACTTGACCTTTATCCAGAACTTCACTGGTGAACAGGTAATGTCAAGCAACTACTTGATGTCATACTGTATCTCTAGAGGATGTAGTTTCATTAAAAGTTTCAAGAACATATAAAATGTTTTTTAGAATTAATGACCATAGAAACAAAGAGGATTATCAGTAAAAAAAAAATTAAAATTGATATCTAATATGAAAGCCTATCTGTTGTTTTTTATTTTCAGATGGCGTCTTATTTTGGGTACACTGTTGCAGTATCTGATGTTAACAATGATGGGTAGGTTACCAAATATATTCAGCTCCACTGAACGTTCATAGAAGCACTGCCTGATAGTTATTAGTAGACATAGGTTCTCAGGCGCTTCATACCTCAAAATGCTTCTCTTGGCTTCTCTGCTTTCTAATTTTAATTGTTCACATAGGCTTATCTTTGTGCAATCATAGTGGCATAACTATTTGCAGACCTAGTTTGAGTGAGTGTATCTTCCTGAATATTTATTCAAAGCCGTGTGGCAGAGCAGGAATGTCCAAAGTCTTAGGAAACAGGTCCAGGCAGAAGAGCAGTGAATAAACAGCACTAGCTCCTGCTGGGAGGAGATCAGTGAAAGTCCAAAGTTCATTCTCCCATTCTCAACAGCAGGTGAGTCTTCTCACACACGGACCATCCATAGCTTCACTTGTCAATTTTAAAAGCTTTTCAGTATCATCAGCTCCTCATTCCACCTCCTGCTGATTGGCAATTCATTCTCATCCAGAGAACCAAAAAGTGTCTGTGGCCCATAGTTGTTACGACAGGCGTTGTGCTTGTCTGGGGAAGAATACTGCTCAGCTCCAGGGTTGTGCTTGAGGCACTTGGGGATTTCAGGCCTGTTGAACAAAACGCTTGCTAGCTCTGAACTCATGTAAAGTCTGATTAAATATTTTTGAAGATCAGGACTTTAGTGAGTGAATATTGATACTAGCTTTCTAGTAAGGAGATAAAGATCCCTCTACAGCTACCTAAAAGGAGGTTGTAGCGAGGCTGGTGTTGGTCTCTTCTCTCAAATTAGTAATGATAGGACGAGGGGAAATGGCCTCAAGTTGCGTCAGGGGAGGTTCAGATTAGATATTAGGAAGAAATTCTTCACTGAGAGGGTAGTTAGGCACTGGAATGGACTGCCCAGAGAGGTGGTGGAGTCACCATCCCTGGAGGTGTTTAAGGAACGAATAGATGCAGTGCTTGAGGATATGGTGTAGTGGTTAGAGAGGATTTGGTGTAGTGGTGTAGTGGTTAGAGTGATGCTAGGAGAAGGTTGGACTTGATGACCCTGGAGGTCCTTTCCAACCATATAAATTCTGTGATTCTGTGATTCTGTGATCCCTGGAGCTCAGAGCCTTGGAAGTTCGCACAGGGGTAAGCCAGGATTATATTTAGAGCTGTGCTATACTGTTGCCTGTTGCAAAATGTCTCCAATATGTCGTCTTCATATTCTTTCTCTTGTGATTATTTCTTATCAGATGCTTAAACATAGTGCATTAAATAATTTTTCTGGGCTAAGTCGTTACTTCCCAGCAGTGACTAGTGACCCTTTAAAGAGTGAGCAATACAAGAAAAGAGAAAAATAACAAGGTGATAAAGTGTTATTGCAGTTCCAAAACAAAAACAACAACAAAAAAGAAGCTTCAGCAGTTTCTGTGGTAGCTTCATAGTACTCCAGTCTTTCCAAGTTTCTGAGGTCAAATTTTGTCATAGTACCAAAAGTACCAGTACTTTTGAAAATTCCTATTTTTATGATATACAGAGTCAGGACTAATTTAGTCCTGCATTACTAAGTGAAAGGGGGAGAAACATTAATGTGAGTTACAATAGACACTCATTAGACATTTAGGGAACTTGCTACTTAACTTCTCACTGAACCAAACTGTTTTCTGTGCAGCTTATTTCCCATGAACTCTAGGATTACTTGGCAGGTCTTACCTTTTCTGTGTACCTCTAAGACCACCGTTTATGTCAATAATATAACCAAACTGCTGTTGAGGCCTGTGTGGTCTCCCAGCCTATATCTTAAAAGAAACCTAATGACTCTCTCTGATATCCAAACATGCCACAGAAAACAAACCACAAAAAGCTCTGCTTGATAAACATATCTGATTAGATATGTAGTCTGTCTTTTCTGGTTTGCACATATAGTCAATAGAAATATTTATCTGAAAGGGAGAGTAAAACAGAGAGAAAAAAAAGAAGCAAAAGGGAAATGACCACTTCAAATTCACTTGGCTTTTTTGTGCAGCTAGGGATAAAGGAGGTAGTGATGGCCTCATCAGTACAATAACTCTGATAAAGTTCTGTGATTAAAGGATCGGTAGGAGTGATGCTTTGCTGCAATAAGACTGAAGACAGACATGGATCAAAGATTAGGTTCGTTCTAGGGAAGCTCTGTAGACCTGCTCCAACAGCAGAACAGGGAAACTGGTGATATTGTTTGAACTACCCCTTAGTCACCCACTGCTAATAAGGAGAAATCCATAATGAAACTTTTCAAATCAAGCTTTGCCATCAACTTACAGACTACATTCCTAGTAAAGAGGAAGAGAGAGAACACTTTCAATTTGGACTGAAACAGACCAATAAAAATAGTGGAATAAACTGTTTACTGGTCTTTTATTTGGCCTGTATCAAAGCTTCCCGTGGTTATGCTTTGACCTCTTGACATTTCCCATACTCCTGCTTTTTATTACTCAGCATGATACAAAGAAACTGCATACAGTCTCAGCAGGTGGTCAGCTTGTGCTTTTTTAAAGATTTTTTTTTGTCAGAAGGAAAGCAATACTGACTGGTTAATTTTCTGTGCTGGAACGAAAATATAATTTCTGTTAACTGCAACCACTTAGTGCAGCAATGAAATAAATCTAATGAACCAGTTCAAAATACCACTGCAAAACTGAACTGCACTTTATGGTATAGTAATACTGTTCAGAGGCTTTTGCTTTTGCTTTGCTCTTATGGCCTTTTAAAAGGCATCAGAACTCCCATTTTGTAAATATAAACTCCTATATTTGAAAAGCCAATTGAAATATCCTTCTTCACAACAAAAACATAGGATTCTAATCCCATAGGTACTTATAACCCAAAAAGCGACCCCCCCCCCTCCCTTGACTACTTGGTGTCTGAATACTTCAACTAGGAACTGGAAGGCGCAACTGACTATAGAGCAGGGCAAGCAGCAATTGCTTACTTGTTACCCACTTGGAGAGAAACCAGGAATAAGTAAATGAGGATCAGAGAGAGCAGGGTAGCTGAAGAATCCTTCATCTCTGGCTATAGTATGCTGCAAGAGCAAAAGCTCAGCACTGGCAGAGAAGGGGCAAAATCAACTTGGTGAAGAAAGGAAGGCTTTGGTGTGGGTGGGACATATCAAGACCTGGAGGGAAGCAAACTAAGTGCTGCAAGTATTCCAGGTAGCTCTGCTGCCTGTAACCAGCTTAGAAATAGGTCAGTGTAATTTAGATGGCTGCCTTCCTCCCACCTTTCCCTCAGCACATCAGAAGACGAGCCGTCTTATCTTTTGGGTTCTGGTCCCTGCTCCCTGGATTGTTCATACATTTTATACAATCACTGTCATTTATTTTAACACGATAAATTTTCCTAGAAAAATAACCCAGCACTGTGCACTTCCAGCTGAAGTGCTGTGATCCCTACACAACAGACTTCTTGTCTGCTTGCTCTGTGTCACCTGGTGAATCTTGTATTCCGGGTTAGGTGTCTGCCCAGAGAATTTTAGGCCACTGTGGAGGATAGATATTGTGTCTCTCTCTTTTCACCATTTTAGGCACTCTGGATATTGCTCTATGGACCAGCATTTTAAAATGATCTACTTATTTTACATCTATGTACTGGGAGCTTCCTGGCTCTGTATCTTTTGGTTCCTTACCACCTCTAAAAAAATCTTCACTTAGTCTTACAATTCTTCATTTGTAAAAACCCCATTGGAGCCAGGGTCGTCTTTTACTTCATGCATTATACAGCACATAACACCAGGGGGTCCCAGTCTTGCCAGGAATATCTGGACTGTGATGTAATAAAATAATTGATGATAAGTGGTACTGTGTATTGCTTTTAGTAAATCACATACATAAAATAACTTGTAAAAAAAAGGAGCATTTATGATGTGTTTTTGTTGTTGCTGTTGTTTCATGGCAACTGTTTCAGCTGACATTCTTTCCCAACCATGAAAATCACATCTTCCATTAGCAGAGTGGACTTTCAATGTTTAGTGTGGAAGGAAAATCTCATCTTTGATGTTAAGTCAGCATCTGCTTCCTTCCTTTTGTAGTTATCCATGCCATGGGGTAAAATCTGACATACAAAGAATAGAACAACTGTACAGTAGTGACCTGATACTTTGAATTACAGTTTCCTTTATGGAAACATACTATAAAACTTAATAGAAAAATAATATTTCTAGAACTACTTTGTCACAATTACACAATTACTTACACAACGTGTAAGTTCTACAATGTGATTAAAAGGCTTCTAGGTGAGATATTCTGTACTAAATTCTATGGTGTATATCTTAGAACCATAGTATATAACTACAGTAAAGTAGTAGCTGAGCTACTCCTAAATCATATGTTTGGGTTGTTTTGGTTTTTTTTCAGAATTGGGAAAAATCATGTAGTGCAATTTTAGTAATTGGTTTATTAATGGATAAAGCCTTTGTGAAAACTTCACTACTGGGAATATTATTAATTGAGAACAGAAAATTTTCTACAAGTTTTACAAAGCTTGAACAGAGTTTCACATTAGAGGAAGAGAATATGTTTTCCAGATTAAAAATTCTGAGATCAAGTAGTACTAGTTATTTGCAGTAACAGAGTTCCTTAGTATGATGACCAGTGTCCACTAAATATAATGGAAATTATCCTATTAATTTATACAGGCTTGAGCAACCTTCAGAAATTAATCTGACACTATCATTTCATATCTCAGAGTAATCTGTTTAGAATGTTTCTGCTTATTTTATGTCTAGGAGTCTTGCTTGATTTGATTCTTTACTGTCCAGTAAAGGGTCTTTTTTTCCTGCTAAATAAATGTTGGTGACATTTTCAAAACACCCTCACTTACAACAACAGCATGTAAAATACCCTTTGATTACTCTGTCTTCTTTTACTGATTCTTTCTGGAGTAGCAAAATGGGCAGAAGAACTTTCCCTCTTAGTTTCATATTTTGGTAATTTTATGATGTCCTGTCTCTTTAATACTTAATGCAGCAAATTACATGAGCGATTCAACTGCTCATGTACCTGATATTCAACGGAAGTGTTTTCAGAAATAAAGCTTTGGCTTTATCTCCCACCTTCTGTTTTAATTAGTGATGAGTCCCTCTCTATTGATGCTTTGCCTGTTTCATGTATGTTACTTTAAAAATCTGCTGGGAAGTGGCAATTTTTATTCTGTTGTTCATTTACTGGTGTATAATTTTTAAAAGCTAGATTTTACACTAAAATTTGTCTCTCACTAGTGCTTATAGCAGGATAGATTTACAGAATTTGTTCTAGCAACATGGATACCCTCTTAGTTAAATTCCCGACTTCTGGATCATTAACTGCAAAGCATGGCTTTTCAGTGCCTATTGTGGGCATAAATTGCAGTGCAAGTTCTGCTTAAACCTAGGAAGAAATGTTTTTGCTGTGAGGGTGATCAAACACTGGAAGCATTTGCCCAGAGAGGCTGCAGAGTGTCCCTCCATGAAGATAGGCAAAACTGGAGTGGGCATGGCTCTGGGCAGCCTTCCCTAGTTGACCGTGCTTTGACCAAGTGTTTGGACTAGAACTCTGCAAGTCCCTTCTTACCTCAATTATTCTATGACTATGATAATTATCAGCTTCCTGTTTAACAAATGCATGAACTGTGTTGATTGCACTCAATCTCTCATTGACACTGGTATTTGTTTGACTGTTCCAGTTTAGATGATATCTTAGTTGGCGCCCCCCTCTTTATGGAACGAGAATTTGAGAGCAAACCTAAAGAAGTTGGGCAGGTTTATCTATACCTTCAAGAAAGTGCTTTCCTCTTCCAAGATGCACAAATTCTGACGGGCACTGAAGTGTTTGGTAGATTTGGCAGTGCAATCACACACCTTGGAGATCTCAATCAAGATGGATATAATGGTAATTTATATGTAATATAGTAATTTGTATGTCTGTATATATAATGGTAATTTATATGTAATGTAGTAATTTGTATGTCTGTATAACATTGAAATTAAAAATAGCTAAGCAGTCAATGAAGTGTCTGTGCAGTGCCTGAAAAAGGCTTTTTAACATTTCACTGCTTTTGAAAGTCACGAGAATTTACACTAATCCTAATGAAACTGATATTGCGGGCCAAACTGTGAAAAGCTTACCTATAGGAAGGTGGTCGTGTTGACTGCAGTGCTGTTTTTGACTAAATATTAGCATGCTAATTTGAAAAAAAATACGGTGTGTTGTTTTATGACTATAATTACATTTAAATACTTAATTAACATGTTGCATTTGTTGGAAAGCAGAATTCTCCTTCTCTCCTCAAATGCTTGGATGAGTTTGAGAATTGAATGAGGCTCTGCAATTGGAGCTTTTTCCCCACAGTGAAAAAATTGGGCAAGCACAGAAGCACTATTTTGGAATCAGACTTCCATTTGTACTTAGGCATTGAAAGAAACAGGTGCATAATGGGACCTTTTTCAAATGCCTGCAGCACACACATACACAACAAAACGTTCATGTAAGTTAACTGGAAGCCTAAATTCAAGAAAACGGTCCAAGTAGACTAACTTGCTTGATTATCTGAGATAGCCTGGATGCCTTGAGCACCTAGAGTTAGCCTCCTAGACGTGGTCAGTAGCATGTTGTTTTTCCCTGCATGCATTTCCTTGCTTCTTATTTCCAGGATAGAGAATGGTAAGGAATATGCAAAGCAGGCATCTCTGCATCTAAAACCCCAAGGAGTTTTTCCTAGACAAGGTATTTTGCACAGTAGCCTTAAAGACAGTTGGTCCACTAAGGAAAAATGAATAGACTTGGCTTCTCCTTAACTTGAGGGCAGGTTTTCACAGTGGTACATCCACTGGACTCTAGGGCAGTGTCACCAGCGTGTGGCTCCTGTGCAAGGGATGTCATGTCAGGAGCCATAGGATTGTACTGGGGTTCAGGGTGCACAAAATCCAAATACCATCTTCTGGGAAGAAGCCACTGGATTGTGACAGCCCTCACTGGGGGTTGTCCTGGAATCCCACCGTGGAGTTCAGCCCAGATGGACTCCATGGTGGAGACTTCCTGTTTTCTACCTGTGAGCAATAGCAGGATCCCCTCAGCTTCTCTGGTCAGGGAGGGCTGGTATCCCTGCTCTCCAGCACTGTGGTAAGGAAGGGAGGAGACATTCCTGCTTTTCTTTCTCACTGTATAGAGAAGGCTAAGAAGAATCTAGAGCCAAAGCCTTCTGCTTCATAACTGAAGATGCTTTGGTGCACTCCTGCCTTTAGAGTGAAGATACAGATTCCAGGTGCTGAAATCAAGCTTAATAAAAGAGTCCAGCATCAGCTCCCTGGATGAGAACCTAGAAATGAGAACTGTAGATATGTATCCTCCTCTAGAGTTTCCTATTGGCTAGCTTAGATAGCATGGCTGTTGAATCTCAGTCTAGACACATGATTCTCTCCACATCCCATGTGTAGGAACTGCAAAGAGCATTGTGAGTTCTGCTTCTTGGATAGGCATCTCGTTTTTTAAAGATTGTGGTGCTTAATTACATAATGCCAAGACCTCCTGTTAAATTCCAGACTAATTACTATTCCCAGTTCTCAATGAGATACTGGCTTGGTATAGATGAAAACATTATATGCTGCTGTTCTATTTTGCATACTAAAGCACTGAATATTTGAGAGGGGCAGGGTTTTTTGTCTGTGTTGAATCTTTCATCGGGAAAAAGAAAAGGAATTTTATCTGACAGCTGTTTCTTATTAATTAGGTAATAGAGGAAATCAAGGAAAAATTAGGTCTGCTTAAAAATATGGAAGTAGAAGCAGGCATTCACTAGACCTTGTTTTATTAAAACTTATGGAATGTCCTGCAAATATGGTAGACAAATCCAGTGTGAAGTGGCTATTTAGTATGATGCAATTACTTCTTCATAGGATGATTTTATAAGTTTTTGTCATGAAAGTTTGACACAGAAAAGACACTACAAACGTGTTTGTGTATTTGCCATAACACTAGAATCTATACAAAAGTACACAACATTTAAGTTCTTGCCTGTGTGTAGCAGAAACTCTGTGTCTTTTTTTCCTGCAGGGGCTTAATTTTTGCTTTAATTGTGCCCATCCTTTTTTTTATTGCACTGCAGATATTGCTATTGGCGCACCATTTGCAGGAGAAGACAGAAGAGGGAAAGTGCTCATTTACAATGGATACAGGAATGGGTTAAATACTAACCCTTCCCAGGTTCTCCGTGGAGCCTGGGCCTCACAGTCTATGCCTTCAGGATTTGGCTTCACTCTAAGAGGAGACTCAGATGTAGATAAGAATGATTACCCAGGTAAGATTTTTCCATTAGAAAGAGTTTCATACTTCCATTCTCTGGAAAATGCATCATGCCTAAACTGCTCCTGTTGGAAGGCAGAGGTCAGAATAAAGAATAGACATTTTTGGATAGTTCTAGCTTGCTTTCATGAGAGTTAAAATCAGACAAAACAAATACTCCCTTTCCTGTCAAAAGAAAGGCAAGAAAGGGCTTAAATAGTTACATTAACATAAAACATGTGAAGTTTACAATAAAAAGCTTAACCCTTTCCCCCACTTCCAAGAATTGAATGCTCTCAGCTTATTGAACTTGCAAGGTCTCCTTCATCCTGGCATGCTTTCTTAATTAAAAACATACTGTGTTGTAGAAGAAGGGATTGACTTGGTTGTGTCGCTAGGTTGTTTTTTGCTGTCTGAAGAGCCCCTGAGCTGTATATAAATGCTTAATGGCTTTGATCACATTACAAAACTGCAGAGAGAATGCAAAGACATTGCTTAAAAGCAGGTATTTCATTTGGGCCTTTCCATCCCTTTTATGTTTTCATTCTGCTATATGGACTTCCTTTTTAGGTTAGCTTCGATTCTTCCTTATTATTTTACTTGACATACATTCAGATTTATCAAGTTTGTAACATTAGTTGAGTTTTGCTGGAGAGGTACTTATTTTTTTATGAGGTATGTTCGTAGCATCGCAAGTAGTCTGAATGTTGGAGCTATTTTAAATGTGCTTGTATTTACTCTCTCTCTCCTCTGGAAGGAACTCTGTTTCTTTTCATCACAATTTGAAAGCCTTAGGAAGGGTGTGCAGTAAAACATGGTATTTTCTTATTGTAAAAGGTTCATCCACAGTAAAATGATAGTAGTCTTTACTTCCCTAACTTGCTATGAAATCACCTTAGTTAGCCTGCGTTATTTCAAGGCTAGTGTCCTTCAAAGTTGTATTGTTTCAAAAGTGAAAACTGTGATTTTCAAAGGGGCAAAATTGGGATCTCTTTTGCCTTTTTGTGATGGATTATAAAAACCTTGAATGAGGTGCCTTTTTTTCAAAAGTGGAAGGGGGTTTCTGGGAAGGGGTGTTTACAATAGAAATTACAATTTTACAAACAGAAAAGCTGACTGCAGAGTAATAAAGTGAGGCTATCACAAGACTGAAGTGAGAGGATCTTTCGCATTTGAGAAAAGAAAGGGCTTTTAAACACTGTTCTGACTTTTCGTTTGCATTCTGTTGATGTTGCTATTAATAGTCTTTCATTGTCCATGACTAATGAGGTTCTTTTGGACAATGGAGCTCTTTATTAAAGTTTCAGCATTTAAACATTTCCTAAAGCACCCACAAGGCCCCCCAGCAAAACCAAAGAAAACAGGATATTGCATTCCTGACATTTCTAAGATTCAAAAGATAGAGAGGGTAGGGAGAGATTCTGTCAGGTCTTCTTTGAGTCACATGGGGAAGAAAGAAGAGTAGGACTCTAACTAATGTATTAGCATATTTTATGTGGATCATCTCTTAAGCTAGTTTGGAAAAGCTTGGGTGATGGGTCTCAATCTTCCTAAATGTGTACTGAGGAACTGCTATAGTCAATTCATTTGTGAGATTTATTGGAGTTGCTGTATCTGTCATTGTTGATTCCACTTTGCATACTACTTGCAGAATTTCACATTGTGATATCACCTCACTGTGTGTTAGATAGTTTGCGTTTATTACATGAATCACGTATGAAAAAAAACAAACCCAGCACTTACTGTAACTAGCTTTTCCCTCCATCCCTCAGTTGAGTGTCTGGATGAGCAGTCCAGAGGACTGGTGAGAATCTATCAGAAAACAACAGAAGAAAACCTTACTGTCAGTCAGTCACCTCTTCTTAATTCACAAAGACTTGGAGCACCAAGAGAGAGCTGTAAAAATAGCACAACCATGGCACACTATTAGCACGAAAATAGAATGCCTTCCTATGGGAAAAATTAAAAAAAAAAAAAGAAAGGAAATAATATGGGGAAATGCAAGTCCAGGATAAACACACTAGGCGATGAAATAAGTAATCCTTCTTGTGTCAAAGAGTTTTTCTTCTTCACCACCTGACGGAAATGCTGAAGGGCAGCCCTTGTACAATGAGGAAACAAGGGACTGAACTTGGAAGGACTAGGAAAGAAGTTTCATTTAGATGTCAGCTGAGAGGCAGAGTATTTGCTGGCTACAGAAGGTCTAGGAAACTAGCCTTTAATTCAGTGCTTCAATGCTGTGATTCAAAGAGGGTTGTGAAAGGTTAGAGGAAAAATCTTAACATTTTTCATTTAAGCTTTTTAATGTGTATATTATAAAATCAGCCATTTTATTAAAAAAATATGCTGACTCATCACTCTCAGAATCCAGTTCCTGTAGACTGGGAAATGAGAGTCAGCTGTAATGTCTAGCTGCAGGTATAAACATATATTGCCACTGCATAAGATGAAAGACGAGATTCTCCAAACATTAGCACTTCCATGGCTGGAGCTCAAGTATCACGTGAAGACAAAGGAGCTTAAAAATGGATCACACTTGCAAGAAGTTCAGGATTGATGCCAGTTTGTGAGGACTCCTATAACTATAGCAGTGCTTGCACGATTTACTCAACCATTGTGCCTGACAGTGTTCGTAAGGCAGGCATATCCGGGCTAGGAAATGAGAGGCTGAGAGATGGGAGCTGCTCTGCCATTTAATGCAATGTGTAGCATTTTCAGAGCTTCTAGAGTTTCGGATTTTCTTCTTTGAATCAGACCATGTATTAATATTCTTGGAGCAGGTCACAGACCTGGAGGCCAGAAGAGACCACCTGCTTGTGTGGCTTCTCATCACAGACCACTGAGCTTCATTGAGCCCAGGAAGCAGTGCTCTTAGAGATTGAGTTACAAGTTGGGGAATGCAGTTCCTAAAAAGTGAGGGTGAATCACAGTAAAATTTGTATCTTATTGGACAAAGATTAAATCCTCTCTTGGCTGGGAGTTAATTCAGGCTGAGATCTATGTCTTAACCTTCTGGAGAAGAGCAGCCATTTGGTACATGAGGCGATGCTCTTCTTCATCCAAATGCCACTATAAGCTGAGGAGCAAAGGAGGAAATATGGAGCCGACAAAGGCTGCCTAATACTCAGTGCTGTTCAAATCCTCCAGCTTTCCTGTGGATGCAGGTGTGGTTTCTCCTTTCTCCTCTTCCTGCAACTCTTGGCCAGCAAAGGGATTGAGACTGCCTCCTGCTTCCTGGTCATATCTAGAAAAGGCAGAGGAAGACCCTCTTGTCCCCCGGACCTCAGTTACATAATAAATATGGGTGAAAACTGATCATGGACAAGTTTAACGGTGGAATAGCAGAGCAGGCAGGGAAGAATACAGCCATACTGATACAGATGAAAGATCTGTCTAGCACCATAGCCTGTCTCCAGCACTGGCCGACAACAGATACCAAGGAAATTGTACAGTTGTGATATTTCCCAGAATATTCACCCAGCTCTAACCAACCGGAGGAGCAAGGTGTCCTTGAGTCAGAGGTGGCATCTTAAAATTTAGTAGCTCTTGACAGACTTTTCTTCCATGAATTTGACCAATCGGTCGCAGAACTCTTGTGAACTTTTGGCACGCACAGCATCCTGTGGCAAGGGGCCCCACAGCCTAATTGCATGTTTTGTGAAGAAGTAATTCTTTTCACTGCATCTCATTCAAGTGTTGAACACTCCACTGGACAGTTTCTTTGGATGTGACCTCACTGAAGAGACAGTAGACAAGGTGTTGCGGCCAGTTCACCACACAAGGAGAAGATGCAATCTCACTTAGGCTGCTATAGTAAATACTGACTTAATGCTATTACTCTGCAAAGGGAATTAAGGGTATAAAGGTGGGGAGCAGTAAATTGAGTGAAAAAGTGTACAAGATAGGCTTTTTTCATCAGTTTCATTGCAAATACAGGCAGTTGAATGGAATTGCCTGCAAGGTTCTGTGCTGCGCCTTTCAGAGCCAAGGTTAGGACGGCGAAGCAGCATCATGCTGTATCTGAGGCTGTATTTGCAAGGTCCATAACACAGTTTATTTAGCCAAGGGATTCTCGTAATAGCAGCTCTTCAAGGTTTGCCCAAGATATTCTGTATCCCTGCCGCACTACAACCTTCCTGGCTGCCTTCTACGCTGGAATATCTGAGCAACATCATGATAACTTTCCACACAGCTTCCGCTCCACTCACCAGTAAATTTAGGGCTTTTAGGGCCCCTTTGCTCCATCCTAAACTTTATTTGTGTCATCAAGGCCTGGCGCAGGGAATGAAGCTTAGGCATGTATTTTGCATTGTAGTTTATTTTATTTATAATTTTATTTGTCTTTTAGCATAGTTCAATTTTCATAAGAACAGAAGAAATCCATAAATCTGTTTAATGGGAAAGAAATTTGTTTCTTTTGGCTTCTGGCCATCCGTTCAAAGCTGGTCCCCACTGAGTGCTTGGAGTCTCTGATTATCTAGGTGATGGTGCTGCACTTCCAGCTGCTTCATCTATCTGTGCAGGGCTCAGGCATTTGGAGGCTGTAAGGTCTCCACCCTCACATTTCAGCATGTGTTCAGTCACTTGATGGCTGATTATAGCTAAGCAAATAGTTTATAGTGAATAGCTTGCTCAACTCATTAAGCTTGCTTTCTTCTTGTGGCGTATCCTCCAGCAGACTGTGGTTTCTTCAAATGTGTTTGTGAACCAGGATGATTTAACCAGTTTCTTAAACAGTGTTGGTGGCTTCAGAGCAGCGCTCTAGATGAATTCACTATTCAAAGACTGTCGATTACTCAATCAGTTAATTGCTCAGATAAATTACGCACTATTGTTTGTGCTCCCTGCCTAAGGCACTTGTATAAGTCTTCCTTATTAACTTAGAGAGTAACCCTGGAGTCAGTGCCGCTGAAGGTTCATCTTCAAGGTATCCTGCTTTTACACAAACGTGGCTGTTGGCCTGTTCTTTTGGTTATTCTTTTTAGCGATGCCTTTGTCAGCACAGGAAAATGTATAAAGGCATCTTCTCGCCTTGTTATTTTGGACTCAGTTTGTATCTTAAGAATAGCATTTAGTTAATATAAACAAATTAATGTAGAAACATTTTAAGAAGAAAACAAGCGTGATAATCAGACAATATTTCCTTAGAACTTCAGTAATCCAGTCTAATCCTGCTAACATAGGAGCATTTAACAGCTCTATCAGCTAAGTACACGAACTCAAACAACAGGAAGAAAACCCTCAAGTTTCTTTATGAGAGGCAAACGTTCTTCAGCATTCATAAATTTTTAAGAACAATTGGCATTGTGCCAACAATATCACAAATTGTAATCTAGTGATGATTAAATTATAAGTTGGTCCAGGAGATTTGTGGAAGACAAACAAATTAAATCAATGAGAAGCTGCATCTGCTCTGGTAAGAGAGGACTGCTGAGCGTGGGAGCCAGAACAAGGGCGTGGGTTCTGCCAGCAAATGCAGAAAAGCTAAAGTATTTCTACCAGCTAATTACATTTTCACATGAATAATCTATCAAAAATGTAGTGACAAGCCAAGAATCTCCTACAGATATGTTAATTTTATGGCAAATTATTATCTGTGTAATTTACAGGTATGCTTTTCTAAAATTCTTTGAGACATTTTATGAATTCACAGTACTGAATATAAGAATAAAGCAGTTAATCCCAGTAAGTAGGGATTTACTGAAGTGATAGAATATTAACTGTCCTCTTTTGGATTTTTTTGTAGTATAGTGAAGTGAATAATAACATTGTATTATGAAAGGGACTCACTGAAACAAAAGGGGAGCATTGAAATGAATTAGCCTTAGGTGTTATCCTTTGCTACCACAGTGGCTGAAAAACAGAGGAGGATCAAGCCAGTTAAGAATGGTAGGATTGGAACAAAGTGAATCTGTTGTTGGTGGCTCGTAATATTTAACTAAAATTCTTGAGTAAAGTTGGCTGACCTGGGCAATCCTGTGTCCTTTGTTACGGTCAAGCCTGAGGTAATGGCTATTAAAAGGAAATTTTATTCTGGATCTTTCCTACTGAGATTTGGGAGTGCAGTGCTCTCTGAAATCCCTGAAAACAAATAGAAACCTGATCATGGGCCTTTTTGGCACCAGATCCACTGGGGGAAATAAAAACCCAAAAGGCTTTTATTTTTTTTAGCAGAGTTCCCAGTTAAGCAGTCTTCTCACTCTCTTTTATGAAATTTCCATTAGCACCTGTACTCAGATAGATAGGATTCTGATCGTTTTCCAGTTCCTGTTTATACTATGCAATTAAACTGACAGACTACACAAAGTGATGTTTAAAGCTGTCAGCAAATCATTCTGAGTCCATAAATTCAAAACTTTCCTGCCTGTGTCCTGGTAGAGTTGCAATGGGGAGGTGACGCAGCTATCTATTGTTTCAGTTTGGGGTTTCTCACAAGTGAACTCTATGGTGATGATACAGTCCTTCATTTGCTGCTGTTGTTGGCCATAGTCCCCCACGAAGTAAGATGCGATACCAGGCCTTGGCAATCTCTCTTGGGATTGCTGGACAGACTCCAACCAAGTGTGGGGTGCTGAGCACACCACATATTCCTCCCTGCGGCTGCATCTCTCACAGGGAATGGAGATGTCCTTTAAAAATAACAGGAGACCAAAGAATTTGTTCAAGTTAATAAATTGTTATATCTTGTTGAAACTAGAGGTATACTTCACTGAGATTTGTTGATCTTCCTACTTCTTCCAGTTGATTGAAGGCTTAGTCAACATCATGGTGCATTTCTGCCCTTTATTTATCACGTGGTGTTTCAGGTCTAGCACAGTCACATGGCAGAAGGTGCAGGTAAACAGACCAGCTTACAAAATCCAGTGTGCCTTTCACTGCTGTGAGTACTCTTTCCTTAGCTTTTTATTATAATATTCCCTCAGAAAATGGATTTTCTTCACCAGACAACATCTTGCAGCCTTCCCTTCAGAAGTAAAGTAAAATTTGAAATAAGTATTAGGATTGTTCAACTTTGCATAGTGCTCCTTGACTTCAGTTCAGCACAAGCCAAAGACATTTTTTTCAGGATTAAGCTCTGTGAACTCCACCAGTTGGGATTTTAGTGCATACAACCCTCATGCTGTGTTGAAATGCAAGTTGAAAATTCCTTTGGAGTCCCTCCATGCTTGTTTTCTTGGTTTTTGCAATGTGGTTGTGACACCACAACTCATTTATTCCACAGCTTCAGTGAGGCAGAAGCACGTGGCTGCTGCCACCAGCCCCTCCTTACAGATCTCTGCTTCTTTAAAAGGCAGCAGCTGATAAAGGATCTTCTCAATAAGGTGATAGAGGCAAAGTGGTCATTTACCTGAGGCAAATCTCTGAGGTCACTTATCCTCCTGAAAACATGAAATATGAGAAAAGGAGGAGTGAAGGACATTTTGTGATTCTGATAGTTCTTTCTCTTTCTTTGTTTGTTTATACATATTTTAATCTGAGCTTGAAAAAAACCATCACAAATGGAAAGGAGCAAAGGTTTTCATATGTTTTTTTTAAGCTCTGTTTGGAAGGATTGTAAGTAGTTAAGCTGGCTTTTTTTTGCTATGTCATTCCAGATTGCTTGTTAAACCATTATTTTTCAGCTAGTGACCTCTGTGTCAGTGACATTGCCTGTGTAGCATTAACAAACAATGAATAAAGACAACTTCTCTCTATTTTTAGGAGAGGAAAGTTGCCAAACTTCAGATAATTTAGACATCTCATGCATTTTTTCATAGAAATAATTTATAACTTTCCTTCTGCAGAACATACAACAAATTCAAAACTTCTGCTTATTTAAGTGCTTGCTGTGTATTCAAATCTCATGGATTTGTATCAGTGTCAAAAATGTTTCTTTTCCAATGATGGACACAGGAGTTCACAAGGCAATGGAAGAAGAATAGAACTACTGCTCTATAACAGAACAAGTAGAAGCAAAGTAAAAATCCCTAATGGATCTTCCAGTGAATACTCTGCTTGAATAGAATGACTTTGTCCCTAAATTAGACCACAGGTGTCACTACTGGCTATCAGTATGTTTTATCATTTGCATATTCATTCTTAAGTCCACTTTTCCTACTGAGTAGTTTCACTCATTCAAGCTCTTTGGGTCAAGAATAAGCATGGGTTAAACCAGAGAATAAAGGACATGTCAAAGAAAAAGTTAAGAGCTTCCAAATGAGAGCAGGAGCAGCACAGTCCGGGTGACCTTAGAGTATGTACAAATAGGGCCTTTGTGATGGTGCCGTGATTGAATGTCCACATCTTTTTGCTGTGTCTCCAGACCTGACTGAGGTGGCAGTGCAGAAAGAGTGCTCATGGAAAACCAGTCTTTTGGTGGCTGGGGCCTATCATTGCTCCTCTAATCCCATTACCCTCTGTCTTCAAATAAGCTGGGCTCTGTCCCAGAGAAACCAAGATTTAACTATTAATCAGATGTGCAAAATCCCCTTTAATGTTAAAGTGGGGATGCCAAGATAGTGGGGACCTAAGTCTGCACAGCTGTAGATGCTGAAACAAAGAGTTTGCTCATGTGAGGCTGACTGTATCTGATAGACTCATTCTTTTTACCTTCAGATTCAAACAGGCTACATTTTATTAAGCTTACTGAAGTTACATGTTCATTTCTCATTGTGCCCATGAAGGGTTGGAGTGCTTTATTTTCTAATGAAAAATCAGATTATGAATCATCACAAGACCAGGATCTGGATAAGTCTTGTATATCTACATGTTTTGTCTCTGCCATAACACAGCCCTGTACTGAAACCTTTGGAGTTACCAAGTCTAGTATGAAGCAGTATTTATCCTAAGTCTATTGCAGAATTCATAAAGAGCATCCATCTGGGAACAGCAGAACAGAAACCCCATCCTTGTCTTTTACTTTCTGTTCATAACATAATGCTGCTTTTTCCTTTAGAAAAAAAAAAAACACACAAAACAACACAAGAACCCCCAAACACAAGAATGCAATAAAAAAACCCCAAACAATATTAAATCTTTTGAGGTTACCATGGGTGCTGCTATCAAGGAGCTGCCAGGGAAAGTTCTGTCATGTTGTATTGTGTAGCCCTTATGCTGATGGCTGTGTCTCAGTCGCTTATTTAAGAGGAAAATGTGTTTAAGATTTGGTACTGTGTGCAAGCTGCTGATGAAACAGACTCATAAATGTCCCAAAAAGGAGATAGAAAGAAAACTCATTTTCTTCTGCTGTTTAAAGAGTTCCTGACCCTGAAGCATATTTCCCTAAGGCCAATGGAAGTAGGAAAACGTAAATGTTGTACAGAAAGAGGATCAGACCCATAAACTGTCCATGCCTGTGCCTATTAGGACATTATTCAATGGAATTCATTGTAGGACAGGCTGGTGGAGTACTTGTTTAAACTAGTGAAATCCTGGCCATCTGAAAGGCAGACAGAGCACGGTACAACATGCTGCCAGACCTGCCCCAAACCCACCCAGCTAATTATCATCAAAGCTTTCTACTTGCATCGTGCTCGATGACTTCAGGGCTTGTTAAGCAAACTAGTGCGCAAACCATGAAACAGAAAGTAAGGGTTTGCTTATAAGCCCAAGTACTGGTTTAATTAATTCATTTTGATCAGTTTAGGTTGCCACCCTTTACCAAGGTCTCTAGTAAGATTTGATCTACTGAACTGGACACGTAAATCAAATCATATGATAGCAACAGTGGAGTGAAAGGGGTACCCAGATGGACATGAAGGGGTTTGATAATACGACAAAGCGCTCTCTTTTTCTGGAACTGTGCTCCAGCAAGAGGCAGCAGGAAACTTGATCCTTTTTCCTCACTGCTTGGTTCCAGCATTTCTCCAGTAGGCCTGTGTAGTCCAGCAAGCCAATCTGAATCTTTGCAGAGAGCCCTGTGTGGGGACTCCAGGCAAAAAGAGGGAATATTTGAGCCTGTAGATTCCCAGCTGTTGTGCCAGTTCAGCCATCATCATTTTATGCTGCCA
>JAVFHW010070956.1:6545-20827 GCA_032159205.1 Eurystomus glaucurus suahelicus
AAACTTCAGTGGCATTTCCTTATCTTTCCAATTATTCAGTGTGTTGCATCTCTGCTAATTATGATGTCCTACTGTGTAGCCGTTGAATCAGGCCCAGCAGTCCAGTACAGGCACTGGAGATTGGCACAGTCTTGCTAATTACTTGGTGCTGTGGGCTCCAATCCTGCAAAATCATACACCTACCCAGCAGCACGTGGTGTTTAACATTCGCTACCTGAAGAGATTTACATCAAAGCGACATTTTTCAGTGTAACTGCCTCATAATTGGCACAAAACACAGGCACGGTAACAAACAGCCTTTTGCTTCGCGACAGGTCACTGCTTCGATGTGATGGAGGAGCGTCTGAACCGCGCGGCGGCTCTTGCCGTGTGCCTGCGTGCTGTTGGTGGGGCAGGTCTCTGCTTCGTGGGATTATGCCTGTAGCTGCTGGTTGGATACGTAACTAAAGTTTTCTCCTGAATATCAAACTGACAGAATCCCATGGTTCCTTTCATGCCATCTGTTAGCTGCTTCTTTTCAAGAAGACAGGACCACTTCCAAATCCGTAATGGGTCGTTATGGACAGCAGAGACACTGGAGAGACTATAGATCTTCAAGTAAATGTGTGGCGAGGAGATGAGGGAGACTGTGCCCCGTCACCAGCAATGACTGGCAGTGGCATAAACTTCCAAATGTGCTTTCCTGATGATGTGTATTGGGGTTACCTAGGAGATCCAGAAGCTATTTGCCAGCTGTGACCTTCTATATCTTGATGAAAGTGTTTATCCATTGCCATCTGGCCCCCACAGCCGAATTAGCAGACTTTGAAATGGCTTTTTTTCTCAAAGTCATTGTATTGCTATTGAAAAAGTTGTGTTGTGTCTGATAATGCTTGCCAAATTACAAGAGTTCACTAACAGAATCAAGTATGGGGAATTTCTGGCTCAAACTGTTGATGAAACCTGTATTTCTATTTACTTTTCACATTGGTTGCTGGCATTCACGAAGAAAAAAGTTGATTCCTCAGAGTGCTGCAATACCTTTCTTTACTACATGTTAGATTAACCAATTTTAATGCAGTATAGGGTGCTAGATGTTTCAGAAAAACTTTCTTGTTTTCAGTAATGAGTAAGGGAGAAATTAAAAAGATAGTAGAAGGAAGTATCATGCTGCAGGGCATGGAGTGATTGCTGCCTGGGGAAGGGTCAAGAAGGAAAAAGATTCTCCTGTATAGTATTGCACAGCTGGCCGTATGCGTTACTGGGCAGGGGGAAGAGCCAGCAATGTGATACCTATAGCACTGGCATTCCTTTTCTTATCCCTGGAGACTCAGCCTACTCCCTAAAAACATTAATAATGAAGCCTTTGATTGGATATTTGCATTGTAGAAAATAAGTGTTTAATGACGGCATCAGGAGCTGCGGTATGACAAGGGAGCGTGCCTTTGGGAAATGGAAAGGTAGATGGCAGGTACAAACTAGAAGCCTTGAGGCAACTAAATAGTACCTGTCTGGAATAACAACTGTGTGCTGTGTTCTGTGAAACATCTGTGAAAACAAGGATTGGGCTTTGCTCATACCTGGGAGGCAGGTGTGGGGTTGCTTCCAGGATGGAGGATTTGAGTGGCTCGTAAGGTGTTCCCTACATGACAGTGGTTAGAATTCTGTATATTTTGCAACAAAAGATGGACGGGTTTGATACGCTGTGGGGTGTACGGGAGTGTGATTTGGCACACTACAACTTTTTGGAATTTCATAGAATGACGTATCTCAGTCAGCTTGGTGTATGTGTTTGGGTGGGATTTCTCAGTAGTCAGGCAGAGATGATCTGTTGCCGTGTTTTACAAGTTTTAAACTTAGGTCTTTTTTTAGGTTGTGGTACATGATAAATGGGCATACTTGGACACTGGAGATCTTGTTGCATGCACATGGCCTATGCTGTGCATTTTTTGCACACATTTCTTCAAGCTTTTAGCTTAAATCATAGCACATCCTCACCAGTTCTTTCTGTGCTCTGTAGTGCCTCTGTAAGCCTTCTTAGCTTGTTGGTTCTTCTTTCAATTTCTTTCTACTCCTTCTTGCTTGCTTTCTTAGATGCATTTGCAAAATCCCCACACCCTCAAGTTTTTCTGACACTGGTAATAGAGGGAAAGGGTAAGCACAAATCCTTTTAGTCATGAAATGTAAACAGTTGTTCATTTGTTTCTAAAACAGCAAAAAAGTAAGAAGCTCCTGTAGAAGTTTGGAAGGAAGTCCCTTAGAGGCTTTTCTTTAAGTCCTGGGAGATCATGGTGTTGATAAAACTTTTCCAGCTTTCTTTCGATGTTTTTGCAAGCTGGATTTGCTACTATGCTAAATTTGACCAGCACAGAGAGGGTAATATGAGACAAAAGGCCCTGAGCCCAGGTAACTAGTTAAGCAAGTTGTTCAGAGGTTATGATGAGGCTGGTCTAGTATTTTAACTTTTACAGGCAGCTTTTAATGGTGGATAAAACCCCGGTTTGTGCAGTGAAACAGCAGCTTTTTTTTTTTTTTTTAAACAGAGGGAAAATGGGATTGCCATAAATTGTGGTGTCTGTCTTCCAGCAATTCATGTGGCTGCAAGGGAACAGCCTCTATTCAATGAGTGACTGCAAAGGTGGCCCTGACTGTATGTCTGCTAAGAGGTTACTTTGTGTGATTTTCTGATTCAAATTCAGGATGCAGACACGCTCCACGTTTTCTCTGCGGTTAATTCAATGAGTTTAAAGAGATTGGAGAGGTAACAATGTTTCTTCCTACTAATTTGCACTTTCAAGGTACTGTCTCCTTGTACTTTGCACATAACTGCAGTACTTTTAAACCACATTGATTAAGGTTCTACTGTTAAGTAAAGCCTTTTAAGATTTTCATTGATATCAAAAAGCCTTTATGGGGCCTTACTAAAGGAGGAAAAAAAGCCACAATGAGCTTTTAAGTGAAGAGAAGATGTCTTGCTAAGATTTGTCAAGATAACAAACTTGTGCTGGTTTTTGTGATTTAATTCCTGGCATGATCAAAATGCAGTGCGTGCTTTGTAATGAGACCATACAATGCTTGTTTTTCAATAAACTCTTTTCTGTTAGCAACTCAGTGTTCATCCAGAGTGGTGAAGAACAGACCATGCAACAAGCCAGTTTTGAGGTGCTCAGAGATGGGGAACTCTTCAATAGACTCCAGCAGAAGTGGTGCACAATGGATGTGAGGGAAGTGGCGTGGCTGGGAAGGACAGTTGCTGTGTAGGGCATTGTGGCTCACTGTGCTTCTCTTCTTGAACATGCTGTAACTTGGCAGATGCAGAAGAACTTGGAAAATGTGTTTGCTGACTTCCAGTCAAGCTGGTAATATGTGTCGCTGTGAAAAGAAACGAACAGGCTTTGTATATCTTGAAATGTAATAGGTTTTATCTGTGAAACAAAGGACTTCTAGGTGTCTGACAGGCATCTTGGAAGGAACACATGGTCTTATTCACTCAAGGACCTCTAGTATGCTCTCTGGGTGCACAGTGCATGTGGGCTGTATACAGTGATGCTCCAGGCTGGAGTCCTGTCCAGATCATCAGCGTTCAGGTTACCCCTGCATGAATTATTTGTTCTGAGTTGCCAAGTCTTTTTGGTTTTGTGTGGTTCAGGGATGTCCTGCTTTCATCACCTCTCAGAACTCATTTCAGGAGGGCCTTAAGCTCAGTATTGTCTGTGCTGGAACAGGAGAGGCCATGCATTTTCTTTCTTGCCAAGGTATGAGACAAGAGCTCTAGCATGGGTTCAGATAGCATGAAGACAGCTAGGACTATCTACAAAATATACGATGTGGTGACTTGGAGTAGGTGAACACAAAGAAGCAGCAGCTGGTAGTGTGCCCAGTGCTAAATAAGGAGGAGACAGCCTGGCCACTGTGACCCCGGTGTAGGTCACTTGCATAAACAGAACAGCAATCTGGGACAAGAAGAAAAGCTGTCTGAGAAAGGAACTGGAAGAATTCCAAACTATTTTGGTTCACAGGTGTTAGCAGGGTAAATATTGTTGTCATGTACCTTGGTCAACATAATAATTGCTCCTGATCCCCAAAAGAATAACACGAGGTAACTCAGCAGTTATTTTAATACAAGAAATTATGTTCTGTGAGCTTTTTCTAAAAAAAAAAAGAAAAGACATCTGTTTATATACTGATATTAATTGCTTTCTTTGGAAGGCCTCAAGTGTTTTCAGGACTTTGTGCCGTACCCATTGCTCTTCAGATTAGAGACTCTATTTTCAGCACACCAGTTGCTGGCAGTACGTTGTGCCAGTACATTGTCAGCATTCAGAAAAAGTAGCAATAATAAGTTAAGCAGAACTGCGTATCTCCATAGAGAGATGAATAGGAGGCTCTCTAAGCATACCCAGAAGGTTCAGACAGAAATGATTTTGATTGAATTGTTTGTAATTTATAGAAAAAGAAAGTGCTTAGCAATGTCCCAGGAGTGCTGCAGGCACAGGAAGCGGTGCAGATGCAAGGACAACTAAGCACTCTATGGATTGAGATAACTTAGCTGCATCCCAGGGCTAAGGAGCCCTATAGCTGGAGTTATTATGATTAAGTGAGAATCTCAAATCCTGACCATTCGTAGCCGGTAGATTTTAATAACTTCTTTTATTCAGAGCAGACTTCGCAATCCTAAGAACTTGCTTGAATCCTAATATCAGGCATAATAATTCCTTATCGTTATTTGGCTAAGGAATTTTCATATGCTGATCTATGCCAGCCTACTCATTGTGAACACTGTTAAATAGCTGCTTTGTTCATTCTATTCAGAAGTAAATGGTTCCTTTCAGAAGTTTTTCCTGTAGGAGATAGATGTTTGGATTTGTACCCTTCATGTTTAGAGGCTCTGCCCATTTCACTGTGTCCTCCTACACCTGGACATGAAGTGACAGGTTGATGAAACAGAAAGACCTGAGAAATGAGTATGCTTTGCTGCCCGTAACATACAAGGTGAAACTAATCTGGCACCAAAGGGAAAAATAATGACTTGGCTGAGACAATGGCAGCGTACCTCTTCTAGATCCAACAACGGGCCAGGAAGCTCCAAGCCCATCTCTGGCCTGTGTCTCTGGTGGTACCTCCTTCTAATATGAGGCTGTTCGTAAACACATGAGGTCACTTGCTGTATGTCACTGTGAGGAGAGACTATGATAAATTGTGGCTGCTGCTGTATATACTTTTAATCCCAGGCTTATGACAAGTGGCTTTACAACAAAACTGAAATACTAAATGATCCAACTCTAACGTTCACATGGACATGATTCGTTTCTGTGAGTTCATTCTTCTATTTAGAGAAAGATATTGCTGCCCTCCCTTACGCACTGACACAGTTGCCAAAATAACCGCTCTTACTAACTGGCAGCTTTAAAAGCCAGCCTGCAGCTGACTTTGAAACAGAAGGTCAGCAAACGGAGCAACAGACTTCAATTCAGAGCTTTAATGGGAGCCATTGACCACAGCAAAAGGCCCTGACTGGAGTGTCTAGAGTCTGCTTTGCACAGGCCAAAAAGTCACTTTCATACTCTTTGAACCTTTTGTATAAACCTATATATTTTTCACTCTGTGGATTTCAAGATGAATGTGCAGCCGTGTGCTAGATGTGGCTATGGGGTTTACCCTGCTGAGAAGATTAACTGTATAGATCAGGTCAGTTCTCTTTCTTTATTATTTTGGACTATAATAAATGTACAGATTGGCACTTTTAACACAGTGCAAATCTCTGGGTTCCAAAAATTCTATACTCAGAACTGGGCTCAGAACTGAAATGCATTAATAATAGTCCTATGTTTGAAGAAGAATTCTTCAAATTCATGAAATGAACGTTAAGGATCAATACTGAGCTTTAAAACTCAACAGAATAATAATGAAATACAAATCATATTTGTTTCATTTCTGTTTTGTAATATTTCCAGACATGGCATAAAGCCTGTTTTCACTGTGAAGTATGCAAGATGATGTTAACAGTGAACAACTTTGTTAGCTATGAGAAAAAGCCTTACTGTCAAGCGTAAGTGTGTTTCCTCTTCTTTGTTTTTTTAAAGCAAAAGTTTAAAATGCCAAGTCATTTTAATGTAATAGAAGATGACCATTTGGACTCAGCCTGGTCCCATATGTGATGTGAAATTATGTATTGTTAGTGCCTTCCTGCATATCTCTGGATTTATGTGAATCACAAATATTGGGAAACTCTTGTTACTGTATATAAAATTTCCTCATTTGTCCAGTGTGTTAAAAGATACCTAATTAAGTTCCTTTTCAGTATTGTGGGAAGAAAATAAGCCCAACCATAAAATTCAGTGCTTTCCAAATCAGCAGTTAAGAGTTAACAAGGTTGAGCCAATCATCAGGAAAAATGTATAAAATGCAGATTTTGGAGTTGGTTTGTTCTAGGAAGTTTTTATTTTATAATGATCAATTCCTGTCAAATTTGTCAGCAGAAAAGGGAGAGATGACAGTTGTTTTTTATTCTATTATTCTCTTTTGTTATTAGAAACACAGCATTGATATGACGATCATTAAAATTAATTTTGCTCTAGGCACCTACTCCATACAATAATAACTTGAATGTAATCTGAGATCTATGTGTGAGTGGGGGAAAAGTTATGTGTAGAGGGGTGGAGGCTGGTATTGTGTTTTTGAGTGCTCAAACAGAACCTTTCCAATAGGATGTCTGGTACAGTCCTAATATTCTTTTACACTTCTTTTTTAGGCATAATCCAAAAAACAATGCGTTCACAAGCGTATTTGAGACACCAATAAATATGAATGCAAAAAAACTGTCGGAAGTGGTAAGTGAGGTAAGAGACTTGAGGGCCAAATATATTTAGCTTTGTTTTACATTTTGATCTCATATTGGTGTCTTGTTTTAGAAATATAAATATGTATTCTTTACTTGCCCTTCTGCATTCTTTTAGGCAGTAAGATCTCAGCCCAGGTTTGAATCGTGATTTTAAAAGGCATTCACTCGTGAGAAAGAAAAGTTAGATCTGAATTTACTTCTGCTTTCAGAAAGAAAGATGGATAGCTGTTTCTCACCTCCCATATCTGATGTTCTAAATGGAAGCATTGTTCGCATAAAGTGCCCAGAGCTATGTAAACGTAGTAACTAAATCAGGAAGGTTTACACAGCCATTGGAAACAAGAATGACCTACTTGCTTTATCTCTTCTGAAACTGATACTAAAGGGCATGGTACAAAAATTAAATTCTATCTCAGTGGGATGTAAGCAAAAGTTCTCATAAATACTTTGTCAGGTATTTCTGGCAAGCCCGAGATGAGGAAACATGAAGTCCAGGGAGCTTTGTGTGGTTTTACTGAAAGTGTTTTGCTAATGCGCTCAAGATGGACTATTTTTCCATGCCCTTTTGACTGCAGCGATGCTGTGGAAGGCTGCTGTGCCCCGGGAAACCTCTAGAGGTGCTCAAAGTCTTCTTTCCTTTCAAATGCCATTCTTTTCTGCCTTGCATTGTTTCCCTCCAGATACATTTGCTTCAAACCTGCATTTCTAAGGATTTAATGAAATGAGAAATACAGAAGCAGCCCATAATTGATAGCTATCTCACTTCTATGTGTAATACTGTTTTCTTGCTTCGTCGTTTTAGACTCTGAAATAGGACTATTAATTGTATGACTCTATTTAGTAGGCAAACCAATGTGTTTTGATGTGATTAGCCACCATTTAAATAAGAGAGTTGTATTTCGTAGATTATAGCGTGCTAAATTCATTCTGATGTTCTGTATTAGCTGTGCAAAGTTGATGTCCATTAATAGCCTTTACCAGACACTGTATTCTTTTCTCATTCCTGTACAGTATTCTTATGCATCATTTTTTGCAATATCATGGGCAGTAACTATTTCAGCAGTGACTATCACACTTAATTTAAACTGTGTGTGACAGATCAGGTCAGGAATGAGTTTGGGATTACTGCAGGTTCTATTTCTGGTTTTAGGCAGTGATATGAGACCAGTGCGTGTGAATATACACGCCAGACAAATTATAGCTCAAAGATCACTTTCCCTTGTTTTTTACACCTAAAGCACCTTCTGTCCTTTTCAATCATATAATGAGGTTTTACTCCAGAGAGAAAATTGCTAAGGGTAGTAAAGAAGCTGATTCTGCAGTACTTACTTAAAGGAAGAACTTCTGTAGAAATTTTGAGTGCAGGAAAACTTTTTCATTGGTGAATGTATAAAATAATGCTAACTTGGGAAAAGGTTTAAATTGCCGCTGTAGTTGGGGTTTTTTAGGTAAGATTATTTCTTGTATAGAAATGTAGTATGTTTCTTCAGTTCTAACATGATATTCTCACGTGTCTTGAGACATGAACACGACTGCAGAGATTAAAATTCAGCTCACTCCCTCTACACAGAATTTCTATGTGAGCAGACAGATCATACATCTCTGTACATCTGTGCTTGATTTATAAAATGGGAATAATATTGTACATGCTCAGTGATTTTTCTGGCCAGTCAGTTTAGATTTGCACTCTTCAGGACAAGGACTGTTATTTTTTCATCCATAGAGTGAGTCATATAACTGACCTGTGATTTCAGTTGGATTTCTGTATGCTGTCATGATAAAAGTAACAGTAGGAAAATGATGACCCAGGACTAAATAGAGTGGTCATTAATGTTAACACAGTCATGACACTTTGTGGACACTGCAGGGAAGCAGGAGAGTACCAGGTACTGGTTCTTTCATCTAATGCTACATTGATATGTTCTGCTTAAAATTTCTTAGATATTTCAATTCTCATAGATTATTTTCCCTGAAGTATTACCTAAAGACTGAATCATTCTTTCAGAACTTCTTGCTAGATTTCAGGTGTAATATGCTGCTCCTTTACATATCTACAGCTCCAGTGAAAGCAGAAATCTTAGACAGAAACTATGTGTGGATTAGAGAGTAGAGTTTTGACCTTAGAGCTAAATGCAATCTTCTCTTCTATGAAAACGTGGCAAGATTTAGCTTCAATCCACCAGACCTACAACACAAGCAGTCTGTTTACCCCTCTTTCCCCACCCCAAAAAAGTAAGAGAAAGAGGATAAGGGAAAGAGACTTATGGCCCCCTCCCCTCCCAGATGGGAGAGGAAGGGAATGAGAGAGGTTTCCGGATTAGAAAAGAAAACTAAAACAGCTTTAATGAAGATAATAATAATAAAATGGAATACATACAAATTTATACAAATATATACAAAACCAGTAACGAACCCAACCTCCCCCTGATGGCAATTACATCACTATCAATACTGAGGCTGTGGAGCAGGCACTGGCAAAGTCCCAGACTGGGCTCAGCAGCTGGTGGGAAATGGGTTTGGGAGCTGGGTTCAGGAACACACAAATTGGGATCAAAGGCAGGGCTGAGAAGCGAGGGCTGAAGGAAAGGGTCCTGAAGGCAAGAAGGCCAGTGGAAGGGTCCCAAAGGCAGACAGGAAGGGTTGAGACCCTTGTGATCCCTCAGCTTTATACTGAATATGATGTATATGGGATGGAATCCTTCGCTGGTCAGTTTATGGTCACCTGTCCTGGCTGCTCCTCCTCTCAGGTGCAGCCTTTCTGCACTCCCCGATGTGGTACACAGGAGTTAGCAGTGACCTTGGTCTGCACACCAAGCCTTGGTAGTAACTCTAAACATCTGCTAGAAGCAGACACTCTCTGCAAAAACATGCTGTTAGCTTCAGAAAGTGCAGTTAGTTAGAAGAGACTTAGCTGAAAAGTAAAATCCCTGAACAGAATTGGTTTGGTTCTAACTCAAACCAGGACAAAAATCCATTGCTAGGAATGAGTGGCATGGTGGAGGTACCTATAGAGTCTTTGCATGGCATAGATCTACAGACTATGTGGCCTTTTTTGCACATAAGCAGGGTGTAAGTGGTGTTGATCTAAAGAGGGAGCAGGGAGAAAAGATGGAGAGTTTTCCAAGCTCTCAGAAGGTGGTTGGGCTGTGGAGGTTTGATTTGGTGGTTATCTCTTGCGGGTTGTGGAGATTTGGTGGGTCAGGTGTGCTTGTCATAGTTTCTGCATTCATATCATACATAAATGTGTATTCAGGGTGAAATTATTAGTTGCCACTGAAAACTAGGCTGGTCTGTATAGGTTGGAGATCTAACAGACAGACACAGGTAAACATTATGACTAGAGTAAATAATCTTAAACTGAATTGTGTTGATGCTGCCAGACAGCAAATTAGTTCTGTGCAGTCACATTGTTCCTCTGCTTCTCTTGTGCTGGTACTGGTGATTTTTGCAGTGAGACAGATGAAGGAACTAGCATAGCTGAAAGCTAGCACAGCAAAAGCCTACAAACTAATTCTCCGATTGCCCCATGGCTGCCTGACACGGATGATGTCAGTGTGTGAGAGACAAGAAGAAGGGTCACCTAGTAGTGTTTTTGGAAGTAGCCTTCCTTTAGACTAGTTTAAGGTGCAGCCAAAACTATCAGGCACTGAAGTGGGTTTGTTGTGGTGGGAATTGCAGTGTTTTTGTTGTTTTGTCTTTCATTCATCTCCTTTTGTTGCTGCAGTTCATGCAGAACCCATGTCGCTGTGGATATGGGGAGAGTTCACCTCTCTCCATAAGAAAGATATGAGACTGTTCACCTTGTTTGTCTCCCTTCTGGTTCTTCTTCTAAGATGGGGGGTATTGTTAGTCTGTACTAACAAACTACTCATACCATGTTGTTGCTTGTGTTTTTTAAGATAAAATATCGAGAAGAGGGTGAACAATTAAAATCAGTCTTTCAATGGGATGTGAGGTCCAGAGAAATTGAAGCTGCCTATAAAGCCCAGCAGCTGGCCACCCAGGTAAGAAATAATCTTCAAATCTCCAAACCATTAACCTGCAGGAGACCAAGGTTTTGCCTTGGCAGTCCTGATTGTTAGGGTTTTACTCACAGCATTTTAGTGCTAAAAAAGCCATTGCTCCTCATTTGGCTAAACTTTTCAAATCAGCTTAGCTTGATTGTAGCTTAGGGTGCAAGAGTCTGAAGATGAGGAAGGAAGAGTGTATCTATCCAGTTAGCTGTTTGGATAGCTGCATGTAGAGCCATGCTCAATGTGTCTTCTCTACACTGGCACTGAAGCTACTACAAAAGTGATCTGATTCCCAGGGGGAGTTATCTGACTTTCACTTCAAGATCCTAGATCCTGACATCTTGATGTCAGTTCTTGTTATACAAGTCTTGTCTGGCATTTTGAAGGTATGTGGAGTGTAGTCCTTGTGCTGTACATCTGCAGAGAGTAAATTTCACTTCCACAGCAGTGTGTATTTTTTGTCAGGTCAGCTGTTTGCATATTAAAACAAGGGGGAAGATTGTAGTTAT
The DNA here is from genome assembly GCA_032159205.1 of Eurystomus glaucurus suahelicus. NCBI lineage: Eukaryota > Metazoa > Chordata > Aves > Coraciiformes > Coraciidae > Eurystomus > Eurystomus glaucurus. The sequence goes on from JAVFHW010070956.1 coordinate 17,888, forward strand.
TTAATGTTTGTTTTGTAGAATGCTTACTATGCTGCCTATGAGGAAGGAAAATCATGGTACTCAGGAACCATCCCAGATCCTGAGATGGTCAAGATAACACAGGCACAGAAGACTCTGAGTGATGTGAGTTGGATGATGTTTGGAATAGCTTTATTTTTATGGTCTATCATATTCTGAAGACTTACAAGTGCATCAAAGCCAAACTTTGGTAAGATATTACCAAAGGAGAGACTATTTATTATTTAGGTGTTACCAAAGGAGACTATTTACTTCTGTTAATAACAGTATTTAGCCATGTAAGTCACATAACAATGCTATTGACCATCCTGGAAATCATACATTTCTATATTTTTGTAACTGAGAAGCACCTCAACTACTGACTAGTGATGTCTGAGGTGACCTGATCTAGCAGGCAGTTCTGTTTCCCTCAGTAAAGCAGAACTCATGATGAAAAATGTGTCTTATTTTCCACAGAGTAGACCTTTCATTAACTGTATTTCCACAAGTGATGGAAATCACTTCTGAATTATGACTGTCTATGTCCATACAATGCATTAGTGACTCAGTCAACGTAGCCAATGAAAAGCAGATAATTTATATGAATGGGGAATGTTTTCTGTTGTATGTAGGAAATATTTCCTCATAACAAAGTTGTAAGTCCTTTAATTTGCTTACTTTTAAATAAAGTGATATGTACCTTTAGGAAGCCAGCATTAAAAGAGGAATCACATTAAACTCCCATGGGTTCTTTTGTAACAACAAACCAAAAAATGTTCATTTTCCAGTTTCAATATACAGAAGAATATGAGCCACAGAGAGGCAAAGGCAGCTTTCCCGCTATGATCACTCCAGGTTATCAGGTTGCTAAGAAGGCGACCCAACTAAGCAGTAATGTAAGTCCCATTTTATTTGTATGTTAGACTTCTGAATCTGGAGAATCCTGGGTTTAGACCATTCACTGTAGACAGTAGGTTCTGATGAGTATTTGTTGTACTGCTAATTCCATAACGTGAGAAAACTTTAACATGATGCAGGAAACAGGGTTAACAAACTACTTGACTTGGGAAAACAATCATACAGGATGAATGATGATATACATATTTCCTGAAAGATGTCACAACTTTTGCTTTATTTTGTCACAACCTGGAAAAGATTGTGGATCCCTCAAAAATGTTTAATTCATTACCTTTATTTTCATTTTATGGCATTATGAACCTATTTACATTTTAAATTTTTTTTCTTTCTTTATTATTTGTAATTAAATAGCTGTAATCTTGAATTTAATTAATATACAAGCTACTTTAAATATATGCACAGAAAATTGCTTATTTATAAAAATAACAAGTCAACTGCAAAAGAGCAAGTAAAAATAAATCCTGTAGAAATTATTTTAAAGTATTACACTGTTTTCTGCAAATGCTGTCTGCATTGTCATTGCAGTGTGATCTTAGGCCATTAATAACTATTCTCATGGTATTTTGATCAAATGTATGGCTCATGTAAATCTAGTAGCATTTGAAAATGTGATTATCTGGATACATTTCTATCTGCTTCTGGCATTCACTTTAAGGAAGTTGGGCCTTAAATATACTGATAGCTTGACTGTACAGTGAGGAGTGTCATGACTGCTGTTGCTTATTTTCTCTTTAAGCCTTCTGATAGAAAATACATTTTTACTGCTTATTGATTGTAATATGTATTTTATATGTGATTTCCCTCAGGTAGAATATAAGCGGGGACATGAAGAGAGAGTTTCGAAGTTCACCTCTGTTGTCGACACTCCAGATATACTTCACGCAAAGGCTGGAGGACAGCTTTCAAGCGATGTAAGTGAAACAAAATAGGTTGACCTGGTTTTGACTCCACAAGTGGCTCTTAGGACATTTATAAATCACTTAAAAATATGAACATTAAAACATTAATTTTTTACTTTTCTTTAAGACAGACATATTTTACCATTAAATATTTAATACTTCCAGTTAGAAAGAGCATGTTCAGTCCTAGGCCATTTTAGGGACTAGCTGACTGTCAGAACTGAAGGCAGAGAACTAGTCAGTTCTATGCTCAGACATGGTGCAGAACTGGGTGCCATGCAAAATAAAGAAGGAAGCTACTTGACTCTAACATAAATAGAGCAGGCATCTTGCAGACAATTTAGTATTTTGTTTAAATGACTGTGATCCATCCTATACCCTGAATGAGACACAGAGATCCTGCAGAAGGTACGTGATCATGTAGTTAAAGACTATATTGTAAAGATTCAGGCTTCATGGTTCATCTTCCTTTTGGCAGATGACAGCCATCGAATGTCTGACTTTGCAACTTTAGGGATTGATTACGTGTGCAATCAAGATACATTTCATCTAATTGCTCTTGAACTTTCTTGGATTTTTACAGTTGAAATACACAGAAGACTTTGAAGAACGGAAAGGGAAAGGCAGCTTTCCTGCTATGATCACTCCAGCTTATCAAATAGCCAAGAGAGCAAATGAATTGGCCAGTGATGTAAGTGTCCAAAGCAAAGTCTCTTTTTGGGAAGAAAAAAATAAATAGTCACACAAATTCTGGATTAAAATGTTTACTGCCAGAAATTCCATGAGCATTGTTTTTTTTTTTTTTTTTTTTTTTTTTTTTTTTTTTTTTTTAGTGATTTTCTTTTGCAAGGACCACGTTGATTTTTATGAACAAAGAGAATTAGGCATTTTATTGGTGAATCAGCACTCTAGATTTTGTGGGCAAAAGTATCCCCTTTACCCAGCCTTCTGTTACATACAACTGAGAAGGAAGACAATAAGGAGTCAGCTGGAGGTCTTTGATTTCATTCTGCTCAACTCAGTATGAGTTAGAGGGGCTGAAGTGCAGCTCTGATTTGTAGAGCCACAATGTTTCTGGGTGACCTTGCATCAGGGGAGGTCTGTCTTTGCAGAGCTCTGCTTTGCT
>JAVFHW010070957.1:6472-40179 GCA_032159205.1 Eurystomus glaucurus suahelicus
TTGGTTGTTTTTTTCCTGGTTTGCACAAGAATAATTTCCCATCTATCCACTTGAGCTCAAAAGCAATGAAAAGTATGCACATATCCATAATTCACCATTATATATTCAACAGGTGGTAGTAAGATATTTTCTATCCAGCCTCTCACATTTTCTGCTGTAGCTTTACTGTCTGTTAATGTATTTATGCATGCTCAGGTGCTCAGCTGTCTAAATAGCATCCATGCAGGACAAAATCTCCATGTTATATGACCCCAGAGCATAGTTCAGTATGTCTATGCCCTAAAACTGGCAGTGGGTGTACTTTGGGTACAGACTGGATCACATGAGTGAAATAATTGTATCTGCATTAATTTTGCAATGAAATAGTTTGCAAATCTCACCAGTGCAAACCGTGGAAAGCAGGGAGTAAGCAGTGAAAGGCATAAAGATGTGCATATACACCATTTTGTACAATTTTACATTGGATTAAATGTCCTCATATTGCCCATATAAACAGATAACAGCTTAAGTGTCTGTATTTTGCCTTTGAATTAAGGTCTTTCAGTTAAATGAAAGAGATCTATGATCAGTCTTCTGAAGGTGGTTCAATACAAGAACACTTTCACCAATGCTCTTCACATTTGCAAGTGAGATGTTCTTGGAAGACAAGACCAGTATTTGGGGATTTATAGAAAGCCACAGATTGTGTAGACCATTATTGATGATAATACTTCGCTTGTTTTCTTTTTTTCTTCTCCTTTTTCCTTTTCCTAGATTTTGCTTTTAGCTCAACAGAGCTGGAGAATATTTATCTAACAAAAGGAAGAGGTGGGCAAGCATTTAGGGATACTTTTTGTATGCATTGGGCATGGCAAATTCTGCAACGTTGCAGAACACTTCAGGATATGGCATTTAATTTTCAAAAGAAACATACTACCTGCAGGTAAAGTGCGGTTACTTCAGTGCAACTCCTCTAAAAGACTGGAGGTATTGAATTAATCTGGTAAAGCTTTGTCTGTTTGGGATATATTTACAACCTTTTAGGAGCTTGATTTTGCCTGTGTTTCTTATAAATTGTTGTATGTCTGAGTCTAAATAGACACCTGAGCATCTATCACAATTTGCCATTTAAGTAAGTAGATATTTTTATTTTGAAACTACATACTCTAGTTTGAATTAAAGAGCTGTATGGTTTCTTTTCTTAGACTATCAATTCCATTGAAAAATACCCAATTAAATGTGGAGAGAAAAAACAAATCACAGGTCATTTTTCAACTTGAGGTCTGTTCTAGAATAAGATACTGTGGAAAGTGAAAAGGCTATGTTCTATACCAGTTCTCTTTAAGTGGTTCACACAGGGCTCCTGTTGAACTGGCCAGATGGTGCAGACAAGGTCACACATGTTTTTAAATAATTTTTGAATATCGGTTGGTTCTCTCTGAACTAGCCAGCCAAACCACAAGACAACTTCTGAATCCTCAACTGAGCAAAACTCCCGCAAGCAAATTGCTCAACAAAGCCTGGCATATTTTGCCCCTGTGTTTGAAAACAATAGGAATGGGAAGCATATTTCCTGACTTATTTCTATCCCAAGCTGTGAGACACCTCGCAGAAGGCCCTAGGAGGGGAACAGGTCACATGCGGAAGACGGGATATAGTGCTGGAATGGTTGTCCTCTAGTGGTTTCTCTTAAATGTGGGCTGCTAGTTGCAGCACAGCCATAAACCTGTTCTGCTTTTCTTTGTCCCACACATCACCCTACTGTGTTTAATACCATAAATCAAGCTGATGTGTGTCCCTGTCCCCTAGGTCATAGTATGACAGACTGTCAATGTATGAGGTACAGGGCTAAATATAGAAATACCTACTGTGTAGGTACCTTGCTCTATGCATTCAACAGGTTCCATTCACTTCATCTGAAGTAGGATTTCATCCCTGCTACTTGTACCTGACATGTCTGGTAAAATACAGTGAATGTCCTAAGATATACTGAGAGCTTTCCTGCTTGGGCTATGTAAGGAGGGATAAAAGCAACCATTCAGAGTCACCTATCTTAACCTAATTGTCAACTATGGCTTGCTTCTCAAGAAACCTGTACAACTGCAGAAATGTTGCTGGGTGTAGGTTGCAGAATTTACTGTAGGGAATTTTTGTTCCTCTTTGTCCCTTATTTTAAGGTCTTTCATAATTTTGCTGCCCTGCATGAATGCTATCTTCTTTTGCCTGCAAAGGACATCTGGGACTGTTACTTGCTTGCACAGAGAAGTGCTAGAATATAGTTTATCTGGAATACAGAATAGAAAATATTTTATCGGCAGCTGTTGAGTTTGGGAAAAAATAGATCTTTCTCTAGATAGCCTTCTATCACTTACTTTTGTATTTTGCTTTTTTATATTCCATGGAATTTTTAGCTTCTGATGCGAATGTAATGGAACTTTAAGAACAGAAATCTTCAAATCAATCAGCTTATTATGTTGGCTGTCCTCTGGAATATTGTTATATCATTGCAAGAAGTTGGAACTGCAGTATCTCCAGTAAAAGTGAAGAACACATTTATGTAGATAATAAGTAATTGAAAAACATGAGAGAGCGCAAAGTAATGTTTCACTTATTTTTAAGTGCTACTTTAGATATTTGGTTTGCTGGATTATTATTTTTTCATTGAAAACATTTGAGAAATCATTACATAAAGTCTTGGGCTTAGTAAGATACTTTCTTAATGAGTGCAAGACTATTAAAAAAGCCCTAGACTACTAGCCTCTGGCCCAAGCCAGAAAGATTATTCTTTTATAGAAAATAGACTGCATTGCCTTCAGCCTCTGATTGAACTCCCATTTTCTATCAAGTATGTGACTATTAGTTGCCCACTCATGAATAAGATGTATCACTTTTAAAGTGTTACTTAAATTAAAACATGAGTGTTAAGCTTTCACAAATTTTCTGGAAAAGCATGATTTTATAGGCTTCCTGTATAAATAAAATAATAGAAAAGAATATATAAATACCATTCCCAGTTTTCTTTTACATCAGCTAAGAGGAAAGGGAAACTCATGGGCACTATTTAGGGCACTAAGTGTGGTATACACTAAATGGTGGATATACTACAATATCTTGCATGATACAGGGTATAATTTAGTATTTCTTGATTCTTCAGTAAATTGGAAAGTTATTTATGCATACATACATATATATTGGCAATATACATCCGGGTACACATACACATACACATACAGAACAGCATGAGGTAGCAACTGATTCATTCAATTCCTAGGCAGGTCATTCAGTGAACCCAAAGGGTTTGGAAGAGATAACCTGATCCTGAGGTTTGAAACTTTCAGTCCATGCCATGGTTGATTGAAAGTCAAATCAACGTAATCACTTTTCTTTTGTTTTTCGTATCCCTTTCCCAATTATTCAGAATGAATACTTAAAAATGCTTAAAAGAATGCTTAAAAATGTCCCTGTTGGAGTGTCAGATGCCAGGGATGATATTGTCCTCTGCTTTCACCATTTTATACCTTCCATTCTTCAATATAAATGGCAAACTGCAACTGCCTCACTGGTGAAAGACATCTTCTTTTAGTTCAAAAAGAAGTCTGTAGTTTGAAAGCAAAGTCCCAGGGTTCCATTTACAACATCTGTAGGAGTTGAAGGTTGTTAAAGGGAAGAATCACATAAGCAAGATTGAGTTTTATCCCTTTCAATTTTTCTTTTTACCAAAAAGAAATCACATAGAATTTAAATTTAGGACTGTATCTTTGGTAACTAGAATACATTAAAAATCTTGGCTAAGAAAGTAAGTACTTCTTTTAAAGTATTTTTTAATAACTGCTTTGGATTATTTTGCAAAGTGCCTAGGTTGTTACTTCACCTATGTGTTTGTTGTGCCATCTGTGTAGGAACTCAGGATAGGGTTAAGAACAGTAAAAGTAAGTAATGCATATTTATTTTTTCTTTCATGTCATCAGAGGTGAGCTTTTAAGAGGCAGAAACAGACATTAATGGGACCAAACTGTTCTTCACAAACCCTGTTTAAGATTCTGCTTCATAGCACATGGGTCTGCTGTAAGAGCAGCTGTAGAAAATACTTAAAATTAAATAGGAAACATGCTAAAATACAGTAAAGAGACAGTTCAGAAACTGCTTTGCAAATAGTGATCACAGCTGGATCACTTCCAGTGTCCACGCTACCTCATTTAGAGCTCATTGTCAGCCAGGTACTGGGTAGTTTGTTGGAAAATAGTTCTTGGAACTTTTCTGCAAGGAAAAAAGCTTTTGTGATGGGATGCAGTTTTTCGGCACGCTGACTTACCTCATGGAGTAAGGATGACATTGTTCAACCCACTGAGGAAGTAGCTGGAATAACCACGAAACAACCTTGAAGAACTAAAGAAATGTGACTGGGTGCTAATGTTTAGGCATTAAAATCATTTCCAAAGAGCACACTCAGGCTTCCACTGGAAGAAAAACAACAGTCAAACCATTAAATTTTTGTTTGGTAGTTACACTTACTGACATACAGGAACCGTAACGCTACTTTACTTATCAATGCAGACTACTGGAATGATACCAGTACAACATGATTATGTGCAAACATGCATGTAGTGACACTTCCTCTTTATAACATATTCCCACTATACCTGTCAGCAGATTTGTACATTATAGGGTTGAAAGTACTTACAGTTTAGAACTTATACTTAAACATATCACTTTTCCTGAAGAAAAATATTTTTGTATTAAAATAATCTGGTAAACTTTTCAGAAATTTGTATGTTCCCTTGAGTCTTCTGCTGTTTGTTGCATGCAAGCATCTTTGTTGCACATCAATATGTAGAAATACCCAGAAAGGACATACTAGAACTGAAAATTCACGATTTTTGGTGTGCAGTAGCCCAAGAAGAGCATTAAGTGTTTAAAGATCTATAGCATTACATGGGCTAAGTCTTCTGGAAATAAATACTTTGTGTGGAAACATAGGTTACTTCCATATCTTCCATATATCCTTGAAGCGTTTTTTCCATTGTTCAAGGTTTCCAGTTGAAAAGAAGATGCACTTGCTTTAAACTTGGAAAAAAGTCCTTTTTTTTTTTCTTATTATTATGGGGAAACAAAGCATTAAGAAGCAACAAAAGGAGTAAAGTAAGGTATTTATGAGATGGCACACCATATTTGTTTTGTAGCATGCTGTATTCAGTCTGACTCAGAAAATGCCAGATGCGCTTGGGACTGTTTATAAATTTAAAGGACAGATTAGTAACTTTGGGAAGTGGAAAATACCAATTTGTTCCAATATGTCACCAGAGGTATCTTCTGTTGCACTGGTAGACTCTCTAGACTCTAGTCACTGGAGAATGGACTTTACCATAACATTATGTCTTATAGGACTTTACCATGGTGTTATGTCTCTTTCTGTAATTGTTGATTTTGCCTGTAGAGTACAAATATGCATAGAATGCCAGAAGACCAAAAAATGCTATAAAACTATTCACCCATTAAGAACCTAGAGCCACAGTTGTATCCCCTGTGAAGGACTCTACTGCTGCAGATCCCTGTCCCCAGGGCTCTTGGGTAAGCATGCTTCCCTGTCTCAGCCCCACAGGAGGCAGGCCCATGTAACAATTTCAGATCAGTGGCTGTCAAGAAAGGGGGCTATGCAAAATACAATTAAAAAATCCATAGATTTTTTGATTGCTTACTGGGCAAGGTGAGGCATATAGCTTCCTGTTAGATGGAAGCACCCCCTTAAGAAGACTTAGAAGTGTTTGTGCAGAGAGAGCAGTCAAGTCCCAAAGACAGACTGTATGGGCAGGCCTCAAAAAGTAGAAATGCAACAGGAAAACACTATGATGTTTGAAAAGTCATGGCAGTCAGATGAAGTCCTTAGTGACTGGAAAAAGGGAAGCATTGCACCCATTTTTTAAAAAGGTAGAAAGGATGATCCTGGGAACTACCAGCCTCTCAGCCACACCTCTGCCTGGGAAGATCATGGAACAGATCCCCCTAGAAGCTATGCTAAGGCACATGGATGACAGGGAGGTGATTCAAGACAGCCAACATGGATTCACCAAGGGGCAGTCCTGCCCAATAAAGCTGGTGGCCTTCTATGATGGAGTCACTACAACAGTGGACAAGGGAAAAGTTATGGATGTCATCTACCTGGACTTCTGTAAGGCCTTTGACACGGTACCTCACAACATCCTTCTCTCTAGGTTGGAGAGATACGGATTTAATGTGTGGATTTTGGCTAATTAATTGGCTGGATTGTTGCATCCAGAGATTATTGGTCAATGTCTTAATGTCCACATGGAGATCAGTGACAAAGTGTCCCTCAGGTGTCTATACTGGGACTAGTGCTGTTTAATATCGTTGTCCTAGTTTGAGTTAGAAGAGAACTAATTCTGTTCGATGATTTTGCTTTTCAGCCAAATCTCTTCTAACTGCATTTTCTGAAGTTAATGGCATATTTTCACAGACAGTGTCTGCTTCTAGCAGTGATAACAATTGATGTTTAGAGTTAGTACCAAGGATTGGTGTGCAGAAAGGCTCTTGCTTATACTTGCTCCTCTAGAGACTAAGCTCACTGCTAAATATTGTTTTCCACATTGTGGGGTGCAGGAAGTAAAAGGTTGCACCTCTGGGGAAGAACGGCCAGGACAGGTGACCCTAAACTGACCAACGAGGGACTCCATCCCATATGTGTCATATTAGGTATAAAGAGGAGTGATCACAAGGGTCAAGCTCTCTTCTTCAACAGCTGGTGTCCAGGGAGGGCTCTGTCCATTCTGCCTTTGGTCCTGAGCTGTGTGTTCCTGAATCCAATTCCAGAATCCTGAATCTGGTTCCCATCTGCCGCTGAGTCCAATTTGGGACTTCCACGATGCCTGCCCCACGAGCATCAGTGGTGGCAGTTACATAATTGCCATCGCGGGGGTGAGTTCAATGTTGGGTTTTTAATATATTTGTATATATTCCATTTTATTGTTATTATTTTCATTAAAGCGCTTCTGTTTTTTCTTTTATAATCCATAAATCTATCTCCTTTATTCCCTTTCTCTTCCCCTTTGGGAAGGGTGAGGGGTTAACAGAGAACATCTGTTATAGGTCTAGTGGATGGCCCTGACCCTAAACCTTAACAATCTTCATTGATGACAGAGACAGTGGGATCAAGTGCACTCTGAGCAAGTTTGCAGATGACACTAAGCTCAGTGGTACAGTTGACATGCCTGAGGATCAGGATGACATCCAGAGGAACTTTAACAGGCTTGAGAATTGGGCCTGTAGGAACCTTATGAGGTTCAGCAAGGCCGAGTGCAAGGTCCTGCACACAGGCCAGGGCAGCCCCCAGTATCAGTACAGACTTGGGGATGAAGGAATTGAGAGCAACTCTGCAAAGAAAGATCTGGAGGTACTAGTGGATGAAAAGCTGGACACAAGCCATCAACGTGCACTTGCAGCCCAGAAGGCCAATTCGTTGGATATTAAGAAAAATTTCTTCACCAAAAGGGTGGTTAAATATTGGAATGGCCTGCCCAAGGAAGTGGTTGAGTCACCATCTGTGGAGGTGTTTAAAAGTCATGTAGATGTGGTGCTTAGAGACATGGTTTAGTGGTGGACTTGGCAGTGCTAGGTTAACAGTTGGACTCAATGATTTTAAAGGCCTTCCCCAGCCTAAATGATTCTATTCTATTGATTCTACTGCCTCCTCACTGGAAAACTTCTAATAGAACAGTATTTCATCTCAAAATGCCGATTCTGCAAAAACCAAAATGTTGTGTGAGAACATGCTGCCTGTGTTGAAAGGCTCAATGGATACCAAGCAGACAGGTATTCCAGGATTACTACTGTGTGGGGCAAAACATTGTGCAGAAGTTCAAGTTAGGTAAAAAGCAGAATTTCCTTTTTCTGACTGAGATTCCTTGATCTGTGAATCTTAAGGTACATCTTTCCCTTGAAACAAAATAGCATTGCATGCGTTGTGCCAAATTATTCCCAAAATACTTCCTAAAACACACCAAAAAAAGCAAGAAAAAAAATCTGTGTTCTGTTCAAAACTGATTCCTCTCAGTCAATTATTAACAAAATCTCTGCAAAAACCTTCCAGTGGAATTTCTTCTCTCAAAGTCTCCTTTTGTAGGTATGTCCATGGAGAGAAAAACCATCAATTTTCCTGTATAGATTAATCTAATGCCTGTCACAGTTAATGACAAAATATTGTATTAAGTGATGAAGAATCAGGCTTTCAGGAGGTTAAAACAGATACAGTACATGTGAAGTAGTTTTCAAACATTGACAGGTAAACTATTTAGGTGAAAAAGATTAAACTTGAATTTTACGTATTATGGACTAATGTTAACACAATCCATATTATATATAAGTGCTAGTTTGTTTTATAAGAAAGCAAGCACAAATTTCTGATAATCTGGTTCAACTGATTTTAACAGTTAATAATTATCATGATGAGTTTCAATTGCAAAATGGCTTCTTTGGGGGTTTGGTACCTGAACATTCTGGCCCAAGTTCTCGGTTAGTGCAAGGGAAGTGATTGTATTTCACTTGAAAGGGTAACATATGCCAGAAGGCAAGCAGGCAAATGTATGCCACTGCAAAACCAGGAGCATGGTTTTGCATTGCAGGAGCTCCATTCCTTTCCAACCAGTAAGCTAACTGTAAAAATCTATTTTATTAGCTAGACTATCACCTTTAATCTTTTGTTTGTAGAACATGTAGTGTGCTGTTTATATAGAATGTTTTCTTTCAGATTTTCAGGTAGTGATAACTAGGGTATAATTTATCTTATTAATCCTCTCAGTTTCCTTTGTTTACATGACTGATGTTCCTGTGTTGTGCATGTTTGATGCCAACACATGGCTTCATTGTCTCTTTTTGTCTTCCTCCACTAAGCTCAAAATCAACAACCAACTTTTCTATCTTTCAAGTCTTGGATTCCACCTTACACACCATCAGATTTTAAAGCATGTGTGAAACTCCGTTGGAAACAAAGTAGTAATTCATGTTTACCACCGAAAGAAACCGTTACCTGTCTCTTATTTGTAATAATCCACTTCTTGAATAAACAGTTATTTTTAAAAGTGCCTTTATAGAAAGTGAATTAACTTCCTTACTTCTCAAAGCCTTTATTAGTAATAACACCTCCCTGTTTATATTCTTTGCATCTATGTTACCTTTTTACTTCTGAAAAATATAGATATATGTTATGGGGTATGTAAACGCAGGTGGCTGATGACATTTCCCTAAAGTCTGACTGGCAGGCTAATATCCAGATTGCCAGAACAAAAGAATAAGGGCATATTTGTTCTCTGCCTGTGTTCTCCAATACTAAAACAAGAGAGGAGAGGAGTCCAGTCCTCTGCTTCCACATTTGTCACATCGTAACAATAGATTTGCATGAGTCATAAGATTAAATTGTCTGCCTTGAGAATTCTGTATTTAATAGTTAAACAAACAAAAATACCCACATGCATCTTTCAGTTCCGAGTATCACTTTTATAGCATGGGACTTCATTATGCTAAATTACAATTGAGTTTTGATTGATCCTTAAAGTAAGTTCAATTTACTTAAAGAAAAAGGAAGTCTTTGAGACTGGAAGATGATTCAATTTAGAACACAAATTTAATAACTAAAAAATTTCTTATGAGTCTTATATTTACCTTAAATATTTTTTTTAGTAATTGTATTCTTTTGAATACTTTTCTTTTAAATATTGCAACTTAATTTTGCCTTCTGTTTAGAGATAATTACTAGAGCATCACGTTTGCCATTTCCATTATAAGGAACACATTTTTCATGAGTTTGCAATTGCCTATATTAATTAATGTTGGAATTATTAATATTTTAATTCACAGAGGTTTTGAAAAATTCTTAGGCATTACTATGTTCCTGGACTATTGGCTTCTCTTGTTTTCTAAAAACAGAAATTGTTTAATACTATATATAAAAAAATGCGTTCTTACACACGATAGACATTCTGTGCTGCAAAATCTATGCTTATATGATTGTGCTTCTATGTGCCTTTCACAGAAAATCATTAACGTCTCCTTATTGTACCAATCCCAGGTGAAGCTTGGGATCCCTTTGTGAAACACAATGTTAAGAAAAAACAAGACACTTCCTGTCTCAGTAACTCGAAATCTGAAGTTAAGTTAGACTTTCCATTCATCCATTGTGGAAGATGTTTTCTCTTCTCTTTGTTTATCTACAAAATCTGATCTACCTCTTTTGCAGACCGAGTCATTGTGAAGGATGCAATGCAGGAATGGAAAAGGGAAAGGTGGAAACTCCTTAAGTGTCTTTCCATGAACTGCGCAGAGTGGATGCATGCCAAAGTTCGGCATCCTGGTATCATGGACAATTTAGAGATGCACATAACAAAAAAAGAGCCAGGTAAGCTCTTTCATTGAATTGACAACACAATTAATATGCAGATGAACCAATATTATGAAACCTAGTGACAAAATGTGTAAGTGTGTAATCATCACCTAGTTACTAGATTATCTTTTAAAAACTTTATGCCGGAGTGGATTTATTTCTATACAGAAAAAAAGTAGGAAAGGAAAAGAGCTTTTGAATTCTTTTAAAATCTGTTCTGAACTCCTTTTGCTGATTTTACAACCTTGATCAGCTACTGTGTGGAGACTAAAGCCCTGCCCATCTCAAGGTCATTGTTTTTTAACACCAGCTTTTACTGTGGCAGGTGCTGTGTCAGAAGTTCACAGCCTATACAGTCAAACATCTGAAGAAAAGTAATATATTATCTGATGCATAATAACCTAAATTATTCTTTCTATCACTCCTTTTTAGCTGCACAGGTATGCTGTTGCATTTTTTGGCATACAAGAACTGGTTTAAGACAGCTAAGGAGATTTTTCTTTTGTTTAGTTTTGATTTGAGTCAGCATTTAGAAGGGAAGTGGTTTCCTAATTTTAATCCTGCTTCTTCAGATTTAAAACAACTCTTGAATGTCACTTTACATTAGAGAAAATGTGGGTAGTCTTATGTAAGACAGAGAGAGCAAACACAACTTTCAATAGTAAACACTCATTCTGAGTAGTATCATTATAAGGGCATTCAGGCAATAAGCAGAAGACTGAACATCATAATTTTCATTTCTGTTTGTATGTCAGCCTATCAGGGTCATGTCAGCACCAGTGCTTGCCTTGCTGCATGGCATGTGCAGAAGAGGAGTGGCAAATGGAAATGGTACTCTGAGGCAGAGAGCTGACACCTAGGATTGAATTTCTGGCAGATACTAGATATTTTTTATAATTGTCTGCAGGCAAGGAGACTTTTGAACACACATACAAAATCTGACTTTCATTGCACACACTACTCCAATTTTGTCACCACACCCCCTTCCTTTTAGAAAAATCTCATTGATCCTCCTAGGGAAAGTGACAACAATTGAAGTGCTTTTTTGAACACAGTAACAGTACTACATATGAGACTAATTGTTCATAATTAAAATGCACTGTTTATTTTCGTAGTACAATGTTATACTGTACCAGGAGTGCCAGATGGTTATTTTTCACTATGACAAGGCTAATTTAGTTCTGTACAATGTTATGCTTGGTGTTAAGATGAAGGCCGCAGTTATAGGGATTTTGAAGAATGTAAGTAGAATGATTTAAAGAACCTTCTGGATTAAAAAATGGTTCCAATATTTTTTAGTTACACTTTCCCCTCATTTAAAATAAAACTGAATCCTTACTTGTAGTGCAGCTTGATGCTTTGTTGGCTTTGGTAGGGATATGGTCAGGCCATAAGCTGAGGTTCTGGGGATTTAGGACTTTTGGCAGCCCTTGTTTTTAGGCACTTGCCCCTCATATTCCATGGTGAATGTGCAGTTCCATGTTACCTATTCAGGCTACTGGTACAATGAGGATGAGGTCCTCTAAGAGCCCTGGATAGAAAACAGAGTTGCCTAAACTAGGATGTAGGGAAATTTCAGGACAGTTGATGTCTTAATTTCTATCTCAGTCCATCGCTTAGCCTTGGGACTGCAAAGGGGGATTTCTCACAAGGAGCATCTGTACCCACAGTTCAGGGCACTAGCCTTCTCTTTTGATAGCTGGGCAAAAAAGAGTCCTTTAAGTGCACTGAAGGAATAGATGGGAGTGAGAAAGAGTGGAATTTCACTCCCTTTTTTCCAGCACAACACCCTATTTTGGCTGAGTGCCAATAGCCAGAATACTCCCCCAGGAAAGGGTTCAGCCTTCTGATCCAGGTCAAAGCTATTCTGGTGTGAGGATACTTGCACTTTTTCCTATCTTGGCTCCAGCATACATAAAAGGCCTGTCTGACACATAGTTCAGCAAACTATAGGCTAGGAAGAAACATGTTTTTTTTCCTTATCAACTATTAAGTACGGACATCAGTCAGTGTGTATATTAGGCAGTTACAAATAATGAAAACAGTCACAAACATCAGAAGTGACGGGGGACACCATTAGGCTTACAATGAGATACATGACTTGGAGCTTCTTGACTTTTTGGACAACCAGAATTTCCACTTTAGTTTTGCTACAATTTTGCTTTCAAGTATAATTTTTATACATATTTTATTTTACATTGCCTTCCTCGGAGCTGATTAAAAAAAAGTCCTAGCTACAGTTCAACCTCCCAACGTATTTCCGCATCTTCTGATGAAATACTAATTCATAACCAGAACAGCATTTCTCAGCTGTTTCTTACCGTTCCACAAATAAGAGTATATTTCAGATGATTTTTCTAGTTCACATAGCATCTGACCAAACAAACAGTTGTAACAAAACTGCAGTCCTGTACCTGTGTACCACATTACTAGTAAAATGTTATTTTGAAAATGCCTTTCATTTCAAGCCTCCAGATAAAGTTTTGACAGGGAAACCTATCTAATGTCCATATTTCCTGGGTGCAAAATTATACCTCATGTCTTCCAGTACTTCAGTAATAATGATAACAGTGGAGGCCCAATTCCAAAAGTAATGAGAAAAATACTCTCCTTCGAAAGTATCCTTTAACTTTCTCAATGTGCTTCTTTTTTTTAAATGACTGTAGTATGAGTCAAGCAGCAGGCCTACTTATTAAAACAAGGGAATCAAACCTGATGTAATAGGTATAATGTCACTGTCTTTCATGAGGTTGTATCAGGGCTGAATTTGCCCTGAAATGTAAACTTCACGTGAATCATTAGCTCCTAGACACTGAAGGACTGTGATAGTTTTACAATCAACTATCCTATGTGCTGCATATGAGTAATAGCATTTCAATTAATGGAAAACAGTTGATTCCTTTTCCTCTTGAAAGCATACTACTAGCATTATAAAAATTATATTTGTGAGTTTTTACACACTGCGTATTTTATAGCCTTTTCTTAGAACAAGAAACTGAAATGCTATCTGATTTTAGCCAATTTTGTCTAAATATCAATGATTTAGAAGTTTTCTGTCATCTCTTTATAAATGATATACTGGTAAAATACTTTCACAGAAGTAATCACATAGGAGTTATGATCCTATGAGTGTCCACACTTGAACCAACAGTCTATAAACTGGTGGTTTACTTGTTGTATTTACACAACCCTGAACCATGCAGTCCCTTAAAATTGATCTTTCTTATTTGCCAATTGTAAATACATTTCAATATTTGATAAAGTCTAGCTCTTGGCAATGGCATAACAGTATAGTAGACTAAATAAATTGAGTCGGTTTTGTTACGTTTTCTTATATTGAATAAAGCTATTGTTTTTAAGTAGCTGCTCTAGTTTTAGTGGGATTATCTGTAAAGTAGAGAAAGAAAGTAAAGAGGGGTCAGAGAAAAATAATACTCAATTTGAATAGACCCTAGTACTAGGATCATCTGTTCTAGGATTTTTATGTAATATGTTCTGCAAAAAGAAAGAGCTTACAATTTAAGAATATAGCTGCTTTGTTTTCCCCCCACAAAATTTGTATTTATTAATTGCCTCCTAGGGTACTTGCTGCTTATGTGGAGCACTTCATCACATATGTTATTATTTTATACTCCAAGATCTTTCATAAACTCCGCAGGTAAAGGCTGCACTTTGTGTGTAGAAGCTGCCTGGTGTTGCTGAATAGAAAGCACATAGGAACGTAATACTGAACAGAGAGGAAAAAATTATAAGTAACTGTATGAGTACAGCTGGGAAGAAAATCTGACTACTAACCTGGCAAAATAGCAATAATTGTCCTTGTTCCTATTATAACCAAAACCCAGCTTTGTAAGCATCTACTTTGTTCAATTCTAACAAGTGTTTATATCAGTTTTTTTTTATTTTTATGTATAAAATGGCATTGACTCAATGAAGGGCAAAGGTTTTTTGTTAAAAAAATTCTTAAAACCTTTTTCTTTATTTCTAGGAAAGATGGATGGCAAAATTCTGTATTTGTGAGGCAAAGCCAAGGAGCAACTCTGAGACCAACCGTTCCAAGGGACAAACAAGAAAAGAATTTAAATATGGGAGAGTGAATGAGTGGTAAAATATATTCTGAAGATACAGTTTCATTTAAGACCATGACATTAAATCATGTTCAAATTAGAGATAAGAACAGCTTTGGTGATAGCTTGAAGCACAACCAGCATAAAGTAATCTACAAGCTTTTTTCATTGTAAAAAGTTTTAACTGCAGTTTTTCAAAACCCAGTATCCGCATGAGGATGTGGTCAGATGCCCTCTAAACCTCTTAAGAATAAGCTCAGAAGTATGATACCTTCTGCTGAGGTGCAGAACTGCTGGCATTGCCTTAGGGAAACAGAGAATATGGACATTTTAATGTTTAAGAGGGAAAGGTGATGGCCCCTTACCTAGGCTGTGGCCAAGCTGAAGCTTGAAGAAGTTTGTGAAAAGGACGACAGGTAAATTTAGCTGTGTAGTGCATGTGTAGGCAAAGGTCTTGGCCCCTTACATTGCTTTTAGAGATCTGCCTGTGTCTGAGAGCCACAGAGACACACCTCATGCTTTACTGGCTGAGAGAGAAAGCTACTGTGGAAGCTGTCTACAGACAAGGGATGCATCTCTCTTTCTGTGAGGGCTGGGGAAGGGCATGACAAACTATTGTTCTGAATTTGGTGCTTTTACTGGCCAATCCCTTTAAAAAGCATTTTATTATAAAATCTGTATTTGCCTAGACCAGCATCTGTTACTATGTGAGATGTGCATATTTTTTTCCTTACATAAATTTTAGAGGCAAATTTTTTGAATTATAGTTAATATCTGTGGTTGTATAGAATCCGTAAGTAATATACATTTCTAATTATGACCTACTTTACAAGTTAATTAAAGCTAATGCTAAATTTCAAGGTCATTTGAAATGGAGATCCTAATTCTTTGGTTATCACAGTAAAGTCTACAGCATGCGTAACCATGTTAGAATATACGGAGAAATGTTAGTAATTTCTTAAAAGAATACCATTAGTTATGCTTTCTGGCACATCTCTAGTTTTATGTGCAAGTTTTTGCTTAATTAATTTGATGCTATAACCGTTTCTTCGCACCTCCCATCCCCTTAGGTCATAAAGGGCTGAAAGCAGCACTAGGTCCATTTTCAAAGAAACAAGATAAGAGGCATCTCCCAGACTATGCAGACATCTGAAAAACATTTTTAGTATTCCCAAAGTCTGAACTGAACAAGTTCTTTTAAATGCTTCATTACAGTTATTCTGGCAATCATTCACCAGAATGCCATATGTTGCCAATAAATAATCTTTCACTAGATAGCCATTGTCCCCCACAACAGACATAAACACTTGTTAATTAAGTGTAATTAAGCCAATAGCATATATATTGGAAACATGTGCTGACCAGTTTGCTAACCAAAGTTGCCCTGGCCAAGTCTTCAGCTTTTGGCAGATTGCTGACATCTCTAAGCCATGTTGTATTAAGAAAAAAGTCAGGCTATTTGGGAAGACGGCCGTTGAAAAGGTTTGCATACACAGACACAGCCCTCCTGTCTGTACAGATTTAAGGCTATTGTCTGTGGCATAAGAGCCAGCAACACTTCCAATTCAGAGAATACAGTTGTGGAAAGTGTCTCAGAGAACAGAGAAGTCACATACAACTTCTTTGCCACTTTGTCAATGACTATGGACAGGAAACACCAACGCATGTATGGCCAGAAGTATTGTGCCATTACAAACTCACAGAGCTTGTATCTCCCAGTGCAGACATCAAAGGCTAGTTCCCCAAAAGTACCTACCCACCAAATACTGTGACCCATTCACAGGGCACCAAGAGATTTTATAAAACCAAAAGCTCTTGGTTCACAGATATCTGTGTGCATCCAGGATCAGTAGCACGCAATTTTCAAGTTTTTTTCATAATTACATTAATACTGTACAAACTCCATCATCCTTTTATACATGAGAAGGCTACTGTGATGTGAGAAACAGTAGAAGAATGATACACAAAATTGTGTCATGGCTATCATTCTGCTTTAGAGTTAGCATCCTATTGGTAGAACTATTACTACACTTCATACTTCTTTTTTTTTCTTCCCCCAGATTCACCATTTCAGCAATCTGGTTAGTGTCTTATTAGTCCAGATATTTCAGCTCATACTTTTAGGGAAAGTCTGCCTGAAATCTATCACTTGACACTGTCAATGTGGAGAAGGACACAGGCAGTTACCCTCAACATAGCCTGCGGGCAATGGAAAAAAAGTTGCCTGAAGTATTAGTGCACATTTAGTGTTTAGAGTGTTAGTGGCTTTTTTAGCTTAGTGATAAAGGTGCCTGATGGTTGCTGTGCAACAGTGTTTCTTACAAACCATATGGTATAAAAAGGAATGCATTTGGCTTACATTTTCATGAGGTTATATTCTCACTTGAAAATAATTCTTGACTAGGAAATCTACTAGTGCAATGCCAAACCTGCTGCCCTATAGAAGCTGTAAACAGCAATATACCATGAACAAGCTGAGGACGTAAATTTCAATGCAACAGATTCATCCTGAAATAGAGATACATTTAGGAACCTTGACAGGAAAACTAAGATTATGTTTTGCTTGTAACTGCCAACCATTGCAGTTTCTTATCCAGAGGTTTTGTTTTGATTGTTTTTGGTTTTTTTTTTTTTTTTTTTACAGAATAAATTGTTAATAACGCTGAGGAAAAGCAATATGATTAAGCATAGTTGATATTCATAGTTGTTTTAATCTTGCTGTGCAAATTCATTCACTTTTCCAATGTCTAGCATGACTTTTTAAGCCTAATGCAATAAAATGAAAGCACCTTTACTTTTTATTTAATTCAAAGAAAAATTTAATTCAGATGTCTCATATGCAACCAAATATTTGTGTGAAATTTCCTGGGTTTATGAATATTATATTAGGAACATTTATTAGTTGGCAATTTCAATTAACCTATGTTTACATATGCAATATTAAGCCACGAAATTGCATAAGTTTCCAATTACTATAAAAGAACTGAAATTATTTACAGTGTTTAAAGTAACAGCAGGGAAGTTATTGCATTGGAATAATGGGACAAGAACTGGATTTTAAAACACTGCAGTATCAATGGGTTCCTTAGAGGGTTGATTTACACATAATTGCCTTCACTCAGGAATAAATAGAAATGTCACAGTCATTTAAAGTTTAGAATATGGTGCCAAGAGATGGTGAAGTTGTGACCAGATGATGAGGTAGATCACAATACTCCTCATGCACAGTGATGGAAGTTTGCAGGAAAATGGACAAGAAATTCTTCCTGCTGAAATTAACTTGAATGATTTTCCCTCCATGCAAAAGGGAGATAATGACAGATCCAAGTGTTTCTGCTGATTTTCTAGTTGTCTAGGACTGCATGAGAGCCCCTAGATTCATATGGATACTTCAGGAAAAAATAATTTGTTACTAATATCTCTCTACCTCTCCTGATTTTTGAGAAGGAGAAAATAAAATGAAATTACTTTTCAAGACTGTTTTTCTCCTTTGGTGGAATGTGGACAGGGGCAAGAGCTTAAGATGCCAGAATACATACTCAGGGTCACAGTGAAAACATTAATTCTTGTTACTTTCTGAATAAAGTGGTTTGTTTTGTTGTTTTGTTCTTTTTGTTTTGTTTTGTTTTGTTTTCTCAAAATGGTAACTGCAAAATAAATCTGTAACCTCAGCTATTATTTTCTCTATGGATTAAAGCAAACTGGTATTTGACATGGGCAATGTAAAATAAACTCTTTTTTAATATATAAAATTAGTAACTAATTACAGAATTTTGTGGTTTGTAATGCTCTGGAAACAGAGATATTCAAGCCAGTTTTGCCTATCAGTTTTTGTAATAAGTTTTCCTTGAACAGCTATCTGATTTACTTCATTGCTTAACTGTGCATTGTAAGTTTACAGGGATAATGTTCAAATTAAATTTATTTATGTTAAAGTACTTTAAAAATATATTGCATTGGTTTACATGAAGGTTCTGCGTGTCTTGTGCAAACTATCTGTATGGTTAAGTTCATGAATCCCAGAAACTGGGCTTGCAAGAGAACAGTTTTGTTATGGGGTTTGCAGATATAATAAGATACGTTTAGAACTGTATGAATTTTACTAAACCCTGAGGAATTTTCATAATCTATACTCACAGAACATCATTTGTTGCATGCAGTTGCAGGTGAAAAGCAGCAGCCTTCATGATGCCATTGGTGAAATATCCATTGCAAATCTCTGATGGACAGAATTGGATTTGCTTTAAATTAAGGATTTTTCCTCCTCACTGTATCATTTGAATCTGATCATTTTTCACAGAAATCTGACCATAGATTTCCTCAGAAAATATTCTGATTTTCAGGTCAAAATTATCATTCATGAGAAAACATCATAAACACGTGGATGGATAACCAGAGAAATAGAGTCTAATTTGAAAGTTTTAACAAATCAAATCCTAATATTTTTTTTCTTCAAATTCTTGGTTCATGAACATCTATGTAATTTTAATTTTTCATTCCAAGACAAAGGCAAAAAAGGTAAAAACTTTAAAATTCTTGTGGGAATTTTATTCCTAGCACCATGCAGAAATTATACTATTCTCCAGAAGCTTCTTCATCACTTTTCTTTTCAAAGACCTAAGAGATGTTCCTTAGATTGACTACTATGTTTCTTGGGATTTTCATATGCAAAAGTGCTATACCAGCCTTTTTTCATAATAGTCTGTCTGAGAATGGTAAAAGATTCACCACCATACCATTAAATTCAGCTTGCGTAAACCGGTTGATCACCCTGCTTGTCAGCAATTTCATCTATGAAATAGACTACTAAGTCTTTCTTTCATAGATGTTTCTAAACATTAGTGTGTGTTGGCCACTAGCTCTTGGAATATTTTTAAGCATTGCTAATAGATCTTTGTACTGTGAATGTAAACACTATTCTGGTGTTTAAAGCCTGGTCTTGCAAATTCTTGCCTGTGAAAGCTTACTGTGTTCAGTAAGAATACTCCTATGAGAAGAAGTCTAAAAGGGCTGATTATAGAATAAAACAAAATTTTTTTAAAAGTACAGTCAATCTTTAATTATTATTTTCCCAAACTGAAAATGAAAACACCCACAAAGTCTGTGGTTTATAAATAGGTATCTCAGCATAGGAAAAGACAATGTTAGGTTTGGTGGGGGGAGGCATGAAATGTCCGATAACACTCATTCTGTTGAACAAAGCTATGTTATCATCAATTTGTTATTGGACCTGTGATGGTGCATAAAACTATGCAAAGATAATAAAGAACCTGATTTGACATGACAACCTTGATTACTGTGGCTAGAACAGCAAATAGTTTTCTGAAGAGGATTATATTACGTTACCTTTCACTGTTACCAATCGCTTTTAAGAAATCTGTTAACCATTTTAAAACCTTGCTTAGGTAAGAAGGTCAGCTATCTGACTGCCAGGAACAGGAATTTTACAAGGAGGTGAATAATGAGATCTGTTTCCTCTCCAAATGAGGACAATATTACTGTCTTAATGTCTTTCTGAAGCAGACCAAGGAAAGACAGATACAGCACTTAATGTAATACTTTCTTTTATTCATTACAGTTTAGGTAATTGGCATAAATCCTTGAACCAGACTGATAAAGGCTTATGTATTGCAAAGCAGTATTTTGAATAAGCTCTTTCTAGGATTGAAGCTCTAGAGAAACTGGAATGCACTGAAGAAAACCAGAGTCCTTTTAAGTGAAGCATATCTTTTGACACATAGTAATGATTTCTGATAAAAACAGTGCAACTGGATACAGTTATTATGAAAAGAAATTTTTTGAGTACATTACACATTTAGTTTCAATGTTTGTACAGGATCTGGCTGGGATGGAGTTAACTTTCCTGTTAGCAGACAGTATGGTGCTATGTTTTGGATTTGTGAGTAAGGTAGTGTTGATAGCACACAAATGTTTTTTTCTGTTACTGAATAGTCCTTACATGGTCTCGAGGCTTTCTCTTTTTCCCACTCTTACCAACCCCACAGTGAGTAGGCTGAGGTCAGGCAAGAAATTAGAAAGGGCCCCAGCCAGAATGGGTGACCCAAATTGGCCAAACAGACATTCCTTGCCATATAATGTCATGCTCAGTAATAAAGCTGATGTAGCGGAAGAAAGGATTGTGTGAGGTTTTTCGTGTTTTCCAGGGTGACTGTTGCTCAGAGACTCGCTGAGCATCAGTCTGCTTGTGGGAGCTGGTGTTTGATTACCTTTGCGTTACTTGTTTTTCATTTTTCCTTCATTTACTAAACTGTATTTTTCTTGGCCCACGAATTTTCTTGCTTTTGCTCTTCCTGCTGTCTCCCTGTCCTGCTGGGCAGGAGGGAGTGAGTTAGTAGCTGTATGGGTGCTTAGCTGCTTGCCAGGGTCAATCCACCACAGTGTTTTACCTATAAAGTAGTTTTCTTGCTCTTTAAGTTGCATGTGGTTTAACTGGAGAAAGAGCAAATGTTTTTCTTTTGAAAGTATACAATGTATTTCTGTTAAAGCTCATGACATGTGAAGATTATGTGACTGCTTTCTCAAGTTTGAGCCTGTACAGTTTCTCCCCAAACCTTATGCATGGGTATACATGTGTGTATATCATACAAACTATTCAGTTGTACTGCTCATAATTTCCTGCATCCAAGTTTCATAAAAAATGAAGGACATTCTAGGCACACTGCAGTAACCCTTAATCCCACGTGTACCTTGGCAGATGCAAATTTACCTACTAAAAGTCTGCTCATCTAGATAAAGAGTTACTTGGCCTTTCTCTTCTTTTCTATCTTGAATTTGGACTCTTTTTTTCCCTTTTCCTTTTTTAACGAATAGATTGACACCAAAAGACTTCATTACATCTAAGCGAACTCATGTGTGTTTTCCCTGATATCAGAAAGTGTTCTAAACATGAAGAATATTCAGTTGCTTTATGGATTTTATTGAGCATAACTAGTCTCAATATGTTTTGTTTGGCACAACCTTCTTGGCGTAGTGGCTTCGTGGTTGAATTCTGCAGTCTTTGTGCAACAAGATCCCCATTTAATGGTTTTGTCTGGCCATATTTCAAAAAAAGACAAAAACGTGATGCAATTTTATTTTATAGTCTTGTTTTCCAATTTGTGGCTTTCCTTTGGGATTTTTTTTTTTTTTAATAACACGGTATGTTCTTTTACGTATGAATGGCAGTGGCCTGCTAGGAAAGATGCTTTTTTCAATATTTGATGTCAAGAATGTGTTTACATGGTGCTGTAATATTTTTTAAACCTTTAATATCACTGTACTGATTCAGATAGTAATCTGATGAAGCTGGAGGGTAGCAACAATTTTTGCTAGGTACGCGAAGAGTCAGAATTTAAGAATCCATAAACACAGAAACACATCCCATACAGTGGGATGATATGTAGATTTTCTTTTACATCATGAGATGCAAACGGGCACCAAAGGGTAAGAGGCAGTCCACCTAGATGACTTCAGTGTCAACATTTATGTCTTAGCATTTGCCTTGAACCTTAGGAACCTCTCATGGTCAATGGAGCAAAATGAATACTTCTAGAATGTGATGCATCTACATTACTGCAAAAATGAAAGTGCCTTAAGGTGAGTAAAATGACAACTTAAAATTGCCTTTCTGTGCTGATTATAAGGAAAGACCAAAAAACCAGCTTGCATGTAGACATGTTAATTTGTGTAAAATAATCTCTTTATTACTTTCATTTTCAAAGACTGTAGAATCCCTATACATTTACTTTATTTCTGTAATATTTTTAGGCATCTAGATACCTTTAAAAGATCTAGCCTACTCAACTCCCAACAAACTTGCTTAGATAACTGCACAGGCATTAGACTAGCACCCAAGAATCAAGATTTCTGTCCATGCAAAGACTAAAGAACTTGGGACTTACTGATGAAGTGGCTCAATTCAGAACACTGGAGTTCATTGACCTCAGTAACAGAAGTATAGTTAATAAAGAAGAAAATATAACCTAACCTAATATAGTACTCTGGATGATCAAGAAGGATCTGGAGAAAAATACTTTAGAAACAGTTGCATAGTTCATGGTTTTCTCAATTGTTCAACTTCAAGTCCTGAGTACAATTCACTACTATTTCTGATATAAACAGAGGTGCTTGCTTTGAATTTAGGTTTTAATTGCTCATTGCATAACTACCATGTGTACTCTTCGAAACTGCCTATTTGGTGACCTTGAAAGGAGGAAGTTTCTTACAATACTTGTGCTATATTTTTAAATCTAAAACAATTGACAAAGTCTGGTGTTCTGTTTTGAAGAGAGAGCCTGTTTTTCAAAGCTTTCAGGATACTTTACATTAAAAAACCCATAGTTTTACTACTACAGAATATGAAATCACTGTTGGATTTTATACCATATTACTTTCATATGGAGGCTTATAGGAAAGAGGAAGAATCAGAGGCCCTGACTTGTGATTAACACATTAAAGCTTTGATAAGTATGCAGTTCAGACACAATACCCAGCATAATTTGTAGGAAGTCTCTAGGTTTCGGTGACTGGAATATGAACAAGTAAAGTATAGAGAAAACCAGAAAATAACTACTATTTTCATACTTTACAGGCAGAAACACTCTAGTATCTTGCAATCCTTAAACAGCAAGGCATGAGAGGAGAACTTGTACCATATTCAAAGATGTGTTGTGCCAATATAGCCCAACGTCTGGTACCTTGCATAGCCACAGCCTGTGCTGCAAGAAAGTGACTGCACTGCGTCAATTCAGTTTCAGCTATAATAGCTCATCATGTCACTGCTTCAAACTTTGCAGGGCCACCCAACCAGTGCATCACTCAGAAAGTATGTTCATTACCTTCTTCATTGTTAGACTTCTGTGAAATATGATTTACCCTACCCATTGCAATACACTGATGTGAAGCCATGCGTGAAAGGCAGAATTGTAGCTTCTGGATACATTCAATATAGTTGGATAATTGACCAAACACTTCTACACTTAATTCTTACACTTTTCTCACACTTACATATCTGAATTGTTTTCAGCTAGTCATTAAACAACCATGACTAATATCTGCCATATGTGATTTGCTCTTACCCTCCATCTTATATACAAAATGCAGTCTTTCATTTTGTTAAGGTTCTATTTATTTTTACTCTACCCATATAAACATGTGTTCTGTTAGTGTAATCAAAGCAGTTGGTCCTGGAAGCAGGAATGGAAAATGGTAAAATTGTGAAGATATTTAACTTTCTTTCATATTTTTACACTTCTTCCTACAAAAAGCATTTCTATAATGACTAATAGGCTTTAAAGTTGCATTGTTCTAGAGGTACTGGCTGTCAGTAATTGTCTTTATTTTGGCATGTATCTTTTAGATACAGTGACAGTGAACAATAAGCATAACAAATATAAAGGTCTAAACCTTTACCCTGTCTCCACGTTCTCTGATAAACCAGCTTTATGAGTACAATGTCTTTGTTATCTTTATGTCAGCCTGTGCAGCTAAGGACACTGCTGCAGCTTTCTTTATAGGACAGATTTCCCCACAGAATATAGTCATTACCCTTGCTGTAGTTTCAAAATGTAGGGATCCAAGTAACACTTGGCCTTCACACTAAGGTAAAATTCTGGATCTGCCTTCATCCCATTTGTAGTAAGCCAAAAAGGAGAACAGCTGTAGGCTAGCATCCACACCCATTTTTGTCCTGCATGGGCATACCAAACAAGATATGAGTGCTATGAGTCTGAAAAATATCAAGACGACATAACCATGCAGTCACAGTAGATCCAACAACTAAAAGCATAGTGTCAAAAATCAGTGTTTCTATTTTGCTGGAAAATTAGAAAAACAAAAACTAAACCCCAAAACAACAACAACTCAGAGTTCAATTTTTGGAATGTAAAATTGATGTTTAAAAGAAAAAAACACCATGGATAGGTAAATCACCCATTGAAATTGTGCTAGTTCTGAATTAATCAAAATATTCTGTGTGGAAAACATGAAAGCAGAAGAGGTTTGCTGTTTGGCTCTGTGAGGAAGCACGGAAGTCATGTGAGTATTAGTCAAAGCCCTCATTCTTGAGGTCTGCAAGCTTTCTGCTGAGCTGCTGGGCTTTCTCAGGCTTCCAGACTCTGGTTTCACAATACTATGTGGTTCACAGATCAAGCTGCCTAAAGCCACAGTCCAGTACCTTAAGGGCAAATTGTACAACAGGTACATTATGGAAACTCCTTGGATTTTAGGCTTTAAAGAAGCTTCACAATAGGTGAGATGACAGGAGAAAATTAGCTTTCCAAAAGAATGCTGACTGTATTTCATCAAAAGTTCATGAAAATGAAATTTTGTGCCTTGTGTGACACAACAAAGCCTTAATCAAAGAAGTGCCCTGAAAAAGCTGTTTTTGTTGGAAAATTCTCAGTCAGTATCATGAAAGCTCCAATCTGTCAATCATACAATATCTTCCAGAATTGTTTTCCAAGTTTAGTGGGGTTTTTTTGTGGTTGTTTGCGTGAGGAGGGGTAGTGAAAAAAGTATTTCATATGTCCACTAATTTGTGACTTTGAAAAGTGTAGTTGCCAAATGGAATATTTCTGGAAAATGTTTAGGTGAAATGCTGTAAATCAACATTTAATCCCGATGGACTCCAAGCACAACAGCAACATAAATAATCCCGCTGTTGGAGCATCTGCATAGTATTTTAATTCTATAAATATTGCTTCATTTCTAGGAAAATACCTCCATCTAAATTAATTTAAGAAGATGTGTTGTTTCTTTCTTGGGCTGGTTTCTAATAATCATCCACAATGAGCACACAGTATTTTTTAATGTCTGTTCTTGGTTTCCAAATGATCAACGCATCACAACTCTCAGCAAAGTTTTCCATGGCTTTTTCATCATTACTGGTTAATATCAAAGTCAAGTAAATACAGAATAGAGAAATTTCTGGTGGCTGGTGATTGCTACTGAGTAAGAAAGAGCAGTTAAAGGCCCCTTACAAGGTGGCCTCATGACATGAACCAGACAAAACCCATTGTTTATAATTAGAAAGCAAACTTATGTATGGAAGAAGACTCCATTTGTAGGAGATGTGGCCATTTCTTGCCAATAGTAAGAGAATCATTGAATTGTATTTTAATTTCATAACTGTATTCAAATTTGAAAATTGAATTTTATAGATGTATTTGAAAATAAACTCCAGCTTCAATAGTTTTAGAAGTTCCCATTGATTTAAGATCTGTTTAAGATAAGATACATTTACAGTACCTTGGTCAGACATGCATTCTCTGTTATAAGCCACAACATAGAGTAATCTCTGAGCATAAGGAATCCATCAAGGAATTTTCTGCCAGTAGATAAATACTTCTCTAAGCAAGTACTAAATAAGTAGCTTGATTTAGAATTGGTATTATTTAGAACCTATGTTACAAAGCCAAGTTTCATAACTTGATAAATAGGTTGGCAGCAAAACCAATAATCAAACATCTTTCATGTCTGCTTAAAACTCTAAAAAACTTTGTAAAAATCAGGTTCACAAATCTTTCAGGTGAACACGTGTTGATATGTACATTTGAACTGTCAATATTATTTGTTGACTCTGTAGGAGTCTTCACAACTGTGTAAAAGGACTTACTGAATTTAATTTTGAAATGTTGGATACATTTTAAACTTGTTAAATTGAATCCCAAAGGCACTGGCCTCATGGGTTGGCTATATGTCAAAACTGCCGGGTTTTGTAATGCCTTCCTCATGAGTCTAAAAAGCCTGACTCCCATCCCTAACATTTAGTGGACCTTTTCTCAAGGGTGATGTTCTCTGTTGAATCACTCGTTTTCTTTCCTTACCTCCTACAAGAACTCAAATGTCTGTTTCATTGTTTGGAGATGATAGAGCCTAAATGTTAACAGCTTTGATTCTTCTTCTGATGCCTGGAAAGTGGAAACAAAATTCAATTTCTCTGGGGGGCTGTGACATGGAAAGGTCTAAGGATTAAACAAATCTCATACTGGATCCATTCTGAAGACGCTACTGCTCTCAAATTCCACAAAAGTAACCTTGATTCTCCTGTCAGCATTAAGGCATCTGCTCATCCATTCACTGTTAGGACATACCTGCAATGGCATGTTAAAATACGTTGCCACTTCATGTCCCATGTTACCTGCCTAAATGTATGGCACCAGTGAACTCAAGAGTTATTACAGGGACAAAAATATAATAACTGCTGTAGAAACCACATACTTTTTATCATATAGGGGAAAAAAATAAGGTCAATATGGGCTTGAAGGGTTGTAAAGATTTAGTCTGCCTGAATTATTTTATGCTTGTGAAAGTTAAGCAGATGAGAAACACATTAAATAAGATGACAGAATTTAGATTATACCTCCTCCCCTCCCCGTGCCCCTGCCTGGTCTTTAGCTCAGTGAATGAATTCCTCCCCCCATTCCTTTTTTTTTTTTTTCAATTTGCTAAGATGCTGAAATCTGCTTTGTGTGATTTATGAAGGAACTTGAAGCGATTAGTTTCACAGCACATGAAAATTCCTCAGGTTCAGAGGGATGTCCAATCTGTTACACCGTGAGCTGTTGACTGGATGAGAACATGAGCAGCTCGGAGCCATAAGGAGATTGTGTTGAGTTATTAAACACTTGTGGTAAAGCTGCTTATTGTTAATTCCCCAATGTCCTGCTGAAGCGATCGGATAAGATCAGATCAGATTAGATCAAAGAGCCTGGGAACCAGCCTTTCGAGCAGATTCATTTAATCAATAAAGAGGGCCTCCAAAGCGCGAGAGAAGCAGTACCAGGATCGTGAGAGATTAGAGCAGGGAAAATAAGAAACAACAGATTATTTTCCTCTTATTTTAAAAATGTAATTCTGTAAGCCAAAGCATGTTTTTTTGTGTGTATGTGTATGTGTGCAAAATTCTTGTAAAGAAACCAGCCAAAAAGGATATAAATTCTCCCTTAAAACTTCATTACCAAGCAGACAGTTTAAAACCAAGTATTTTGTAATACAGTAATACTTTATAAGTCAAGAGTCTGTAAAAGTATTATTAAAGCAATCAGTACCATGAAATACCTACTGTGAAAAAAAGAACTGCTATTAAG
Source organism: Eurystomus glaucurus suahelicus (assembly GCA_032159205.1). NCBI lineage: Eukaryota > Metazoa > Chordata > Aves > Coraciiformes > Coraciidae > Eurystomus > Eurystomus glaucurus. The sequence continues at coordinate 33,994 of JAVFHW010070957.1, forward strand.
AGTGTTTCAGCAGAAGCAGTTTTTGCTTTAATGATTTCCTAAGAATAGGGGATTCTGGGTGAGTTAATCTGCACAATTTCCTATCTTTCTTTCATTTAAAAGAAAAAATGGGCGCAAAACCCAAAACCAACAACAACGGAAAAACCCACTCACCAATATCTCATCAAGATCTGAATGTATTAAATTAATAACACTGGCAGATGTTACAAAATGTGCATTGTTATAATACATGTAATTACAGTGCTACCACTGCTACTGTTAATGCTTGCACAGTGAATAGACTCATATATAAGTACTTACAGAACCTTGCTAAATCTGTACTAAAAGCTAGAAGCTGTCAGTAAATGATTAGAAAGTTAACACACAGAAGAAGGAAAAAAAGATGAAAATAGGAAGAACAAAGGATCAATTGTTGGTTCGTATGAAGCCATATATAAATCCTTTCTATTTCTAGAGGAGCAGAATTTGGCCCAAAATAATTTGGAGAGGGGGACACACTTCCTTCAATGATTATTAGCCCTAATATCATCATTAAAAAATTACATCTGCTTTTACAGGTTATAATTTATATTGAGAGTTTGGTAAGGTTTGATATCTATAAATCCCTTCTATAAAATGTAGTTTTCCATCTCTATAGGCTGATGACTTCAGGCCCTGCACACCTTTACCGATTGTTAATTACTATGGGGTGGTTTAACACTATTTTCTAAATAGCATGCATGCATAAAATGACTGCAATCTAATTTGACATATTATTAGTGATGATTATTGTCATAGATAAATTAGATTGAACGGAAAATAACCTTCATCCTTAGCATGTTTTAGCTCTCAGAATTAATGTGATTTGGTGAACACATATAAATAAACGTCTGATGAGTCCCTGCTGACTGCAGGGCCTGCTGGTGCTGAAGTGTATCAATTTCATGCAGATGATGAATTCCTTAAGCATTCAATGATAATCATGCTTGATTTGACAAGACTTTCTCATGCTATTTTAGGGCCTTAATTTTCTGTGAAGTTCTGTCAAGTGTTCATCAAGCACCCACTTATCTCCCTATCTTAACCTGGCAGCCAATCCAAAGGTTGCCTACCAGTGCTGCTACCAGTCCCAGCCCATTAATATTCTCACCACGTGACTGTCCACAGAGAGAAGCCAATCAATGGCTGATTAACATTCAGGTCACATGATGCCCAAGGAGAGTAAATGAGTTACACAGTAAGACATCAAACAAATTTTCATCTTGAAAGAGTGATTGCTTTTTCTGCTGCTGTGATGTTTGTCAAATTCGCTCTAGCCTTGTCCAATTAAGCTCCATGAGCTGAATGACTAATGAAGAGATGGGAGTACTGTGCCAGCATGACAGCTATGAGAAGTACCCCTGAATAAGAACTGATTAAAAAAAAAAAAAAAAAAACCCACAATGATTGAAAAATCACATCTGGATAACTGGTGTAATTGCTTTCAAATTTCAGATGATGTTTAGAAGTCTCTAGTGAAAAATATAAATTGCAACTTGCTCGATAGGACATTTGCTTTCTAACTTACCATTGGAAAAATGAGTTTTCATTTTCTCATAATCAAATTATTCCTGAGATTTTTAAAAATATATATTAACTGGATTATTGCCAGCAAATGCGCTAATGAACTTTTGTAGGCTGCTAGAGACATACTGGTGACAGAAGATCCAATCTTAAAGCATCAGCCAGAATGGATAAAAGAACCCTTCACTTTATGAAACTGAGTGGAAATAGGGAAAAAAGAAGATATTTAACAGATGTCGTGGGGGAGGGAAGCAAGTTTATGCAGTGGACTTTAGAAGGAAGTAGCTTTACAGGACATAAATTTAAATGTTGGGTGAGAGTCTTAAGTAACTTAATTTGGCACAACTCCATTTGCATCATTTGAAGAGCTGATCCATCATAGATTGATTATTTTATTTTAATTTATTTTATGTCACTACTATATATTTGTTGCTAAATTGAAATTTCTCAAGGAAACAAAAAAGAATGTTTAAATAAAATTATAATCCTGTTTAGCAGAAAGCTTTTAAAGTGGATACCCAAAAACTACATTCTGGGACATCATTGAAAGTCTATTAGTCAGAAAGTCAATTGCATTTTAGTGCTGATACTGTACTAAATTCTAGTGACATGTTTAGAGTAGCGACCCTATGACTAATAAAGCTTTCATCCAGTCGCTGAAAGGAGTTACAATCACCTAATGGATTACTGAAGATATGAAAGAGTGTCAGATTCTACTTATTAAGTTCTAGCATGAAATTAGTTAAATTCCCAAGGCATTCTGAAGCAATATTTTCAAGTTGGCTTAATAAGGGTGTTAGAGCATGCCAATTAACTGGCAGCCTGAAATAAACAGTGGTTGGAGGCATAAGACAGTGTTTATATCTGCAAAGTTAATAACATTTTAAATGGGACTTCTTGGTACAATGGCTCAAGGTGCTATAAGGAGGCAAGATGTGGAACATACTGTATTCAAAAGACCATAAGTCAATTCTCAGCACTGCTAGTCAAGGATGGAGACTGCAAATAGAGAAGCAATGAATTTCTGAGAGTCAGTGAGAAGGGAGACAAGAAGGTAGGGGGCTAATATTTCAGTGAAAGGAGAAGAGGGCATCAAATGGGTACTGTTGAAGCAACCTGTGGTGAGTGATTTAGCCAAGTGCCTGCCTTTAAGGCAACACCACAAAGGCACATGATGTAAGAGACTGTGTAAAGGGGGCAGGGTACAAAAGGAAAAAGTACATTTAAATAGCAATATGGCGTGCTGCTTGCGTAAAGCATTGTTCACAGTAAAGTAGTGCAGTAAACTTCAGAGCTCAGCACTGCCTTGACATGAAATATTAGCTGTTAGATTACTGTTTTACTTGTTCTCGCTGCAGCCATACCACAGAGAATTCACAGGCTTTAAACCATTAGCTGCTCAAATGTTAACAAAACAAAAAATGGTGAATATTATTATAAGTGACACCACTTGCTGACACCTTTAAATCAACAGTGGAGAAGGTGTCTAACTTTCTGTCATTCACATTAGGTGGTTATGAATAAAAGAGTATTCTACTTTCTGAATAATTTTGCATAATTAATAGTTTTTCATGCAAACTGTTGTTTGCCTTAATTGTTGTTTCAACAGCTGTTTTCATTAAATTGTAAAGCTCTTTGTGCCTAATCCTTTGAGCTGCACTATTGATAACAAGAAGGCACTGGAGCTAGCTTTAGAGGAAGAGAGTCCCTGCCAAGCTGGAAAGCAGTCATGAAGTTACTTGAGAAATAAGGCCCTACAGTGGGACTGGTTGTGTAGCTAATCCATTAGTCTTTTCAAAAGGACTTTGCTCTGCACCCTTATGGCTAAATTGACCCAACAACATATCAATGCCTTTATTTGCTGAGTGGTTGTCCATGAAAGGTCTCCGTGCTGGATCCAAGCTGTAATCAAAGCCCCCATCAGTACCAGAGCCCTGATGACACAAATGGCCAAACTTTCGATGAGGCTGGCTGGCTTCCAGCCACACCATTTTGAAGATACAAAGAGGCTGTGTTGTGCTGTGGAATTCATTTTCTTGTTTACTTCCTACAGAAACAAGAGCATAATCAGCACTCAGTGCATCGGATCAGACCACTGAGTTGTTGACAGAAGCTTGGAGAGGCTTGCCAGCTTTCCACATGAAACACTGGCTTTCTTCTAATACACCCCCCACCGTCTGTGGCCCTGCCAATTGTAGCACATCAGAGCGGCCATTGAGATAATGACCGTGAAGTCTCATGATACACTTTGATGAAGTGTAACATTTTTTAAAGGATTTTTGTCTGTGCCAAAATGATAGAGACAGCTGACTAAAAATCACCCCGTCAAAATCAAGGCTGATGAACAGCAGGCAAAGACATGTGCTTCCACAGAGAAAAGGGAGGAGAATTTACGGCCAAAGACTCTCAATGACTATGTGCACCACAGATTCCTTTATTTTGCTTTTAAATGATGCTTTGTTTCAAATGAATGTGTGTAACTTTGCCAAGAGAGCAATTTCCCAAAATGTTTTTATATTTTACATCAAAAAATGATTCAGCATTTAGTGTTTATGATGTTTAATAAATACCTTTACTATACAACCTAATTTCATTTCTTGACATTAACTTTTGCAACATTATAAGGTAATGTTTTGGAATAGCTGGGACTTAAATAACCCCTCTACCACTTTTAAATTATCCAGTGGCAAAAGATTGAACCAACATAGCTTATGGTAAAACAATTGGAGATGTGTTTTCCACACAAACCACAAGGAAAAGAAAAAGCAAGACGGTCATTTAAACTTTTACCCTGCTTGCAACAGGAGTGCAATATTTTTCCTAACAGGAAATTCATTGCTAGCAATGGATTCATTGATACACACCCGTGCTAAGGAGACTGGTTTTGGAGGTCAGAGAAAGCCTGCAGAATTTCTTGAACTGGCCATTTACTATGGATCTAGACCACCCCACTGTACTGGTGCAAGGGTGGTTAGGAGATCTTTGAGCTGAATCAATTTGAGTTGGAATTTTCCCAGTGTATCACAGTTACATAAACACCTGTGCAAAATATCTTTGTGCTGAATTAATGGCATAGGAGTGCAGGGGGGAAGGAAGGAGAGAAATGGAGCAGGAAATGGAAAGCTGTTTTCAGTAGCTTTCAACATTTCCTGCTTGCAGATTGTTGGTCTGGGGAACTGTATTTTAGACTGTCATTAGTGTAAACAGTACAAGAGTACATATATTTCCTTTTTGTTTCTCCTCAGAACTGTAAGCCTAGAACAATTCTCTTTAAAGTCTCTGTCTGTCTTTTGCTGTAGTCGTATTAAAACATGTTTTTGCCAAGCTCAAGTTTGCAAAATATGCTGGAGATCTACAGTGGCAAAGAGAGATGCCATAGTCTTCTGGAATAGAGCAAAACTACTGGCAAGAGAACAAAGGCACAAAATTCCATTTGAACCCAGGTAGACAGCACGTTGCAACTAACAGTATTTTAAGGGTGCAGAATGCTGAGCTTTCCACATGATATACGTAGAATACACATAGCTTTTTGTTGTTTCAGTTTATACCCCATGTCTGACTTAGAATAAGGAGTAAAACTGTAAAAAGGAAAAAAAAGAAAAAAGAGGGGAACTCTTTTTAAGTGGGGATATATGGATGTTCCATCAGTCTTATCTACTTTCCTGGAAATGCCTCATTTAAGAGAGGCACAACTTTGGTGGAAGAGAATATTTCTTTCTCTTATGGCACAGTCTCTGTAGTAGAGTGAAAGACATACTGGCACTTCACTTTCCCTTGAGAGGGCCTCTTTGTTGTGCTGCTTTGATAAAATAAGATACTTCATCCTGACAATATGTGGTTGCTTTTCATATCTCAAAAAATAATGGATAAAAATTTACCAGATTTCATATGGTTTATACACAGCAAAACCCGGAAAAACTTCTCATTTCATTATCCTCCCTGCCAACAAATTCGCTAAGTAGTGGCACAGGCTTGACTGACAGATTGGAAGGTTTGAGCAGGTCTTTCAATGACCTTCAATAAACTAGGCTTTCATACTTCCATCTCCATTTCCAAGCAGGGCCCAGGTACAGCTTCACATAAGCACTGTGCTGTACCCTTCCATGAATACATAGAGTCATAACATCACAGAATAATCTTGGTTGAAAGGGACCTTTAAAGGGACATCTTCAATTAGATCACATTACTCAGAGCCTTGTCCAGCCTGACTTTGAAAGTTTCCAAGGATGGGGCACCTGCTACCTCTCTGGGCAACCTGGTCCAGTGTTTCACCATCCTCACCACACAAAATAGAATCATAGAATCACAGAATGTTTTAGGCTGGAAGACACCTCTAGAGGTCATCCAGTCCAACCTCCCTACACAAGTAGGGATATCTACCTAGGTCAGGTTGCTCAGAGCCTCATCAAGCCTGACCTTGAATGACTCCAGGGGTGGGACCTCCACAACCTCTCTGGGCAGCCCATTCCAGTGCTCTATGACCCTCATGCTAAAGAACTTTCTTCTAATATCCAACCTAAATCTATCTTTTCCCAGCTTAAAACCATTACTCCTTGTCTTATCACTAGAAACCCTTGTGAATAGACCTTCCCCTGCCTTCCTGTAGGCCCCCTTCAGGTACTGCAAGGTCAGTATAAGGTCCCC